>CAIGRT010051819.1:0-20095 GCA_903798405.1 Fraxinus platypoda | reverse complement strand
AAAGTTTATAGACATTAAGTTTCTAATTGTTAAAGAAAAATGTCAAAGTAATCAAGTTTCTATAAAGTATATTAGGACAAACTCCATGATTACGGATCAATTTACTAAAGAACTATCGCCCAAGGTCTTTCATGAGCATACTACTCATATGGATGTTGCATCTTTTGATGATATGGTAGTTTAGTGAGAGTTTGTATTTTAATGTTATTTGTTTTAGACATATAATTTTATACATAGATATTCAGTTTAATTCAGAAATAAAGTATTCAGTTCAGTATTCACTCTGATTAAAGTTTTTGGTTTGATCTCATTAAAGAATAAGATAGAACCAGTTGGAAATAATCATGTTTGGATGTAATTTTCATGCTATACATCCACACTTGATCTATGTCATTTGATTGTATTGATACACGTGACCATTGAATGTTTAATTCTGATACTTGTAATGAAGATCGTTTTGATCCTATATTGACATAATTGATGGACAAGATTGTTCGGAGATGCTTTTGGTCATGATAACAAATTTTTTAGTTCATAAGATTATACACATTTATAAGGTAATAGATGTGGCCTAAGTGGGAGATTGTTGGAAAAAATATTAATTTGTCATGTAGGCTTACACATGTGATTAAAAATGTGTATAAATGACATCTTAAAGTTAAGCCAATTATTTAAGTGATCTAAAAAAGTATTAAGTATTTGAGTTTTGGACATCTAAATAAAGTGTGTGCCTAATTATATGTGTAGAGATCAGATACATTATAGTTGTATTTGATGATGTGCCAAATACATTTGAAACTATATATATGTTATGATCCCCAATTCATATATAATTTCTCATTATTTGTGATATCCCATCAACACAAGAATTCAAGAGAAAATATATTGAAGATGAAGATCCAAGACCCATAATCAAGAAGAGGAACTCAACAATCAAGAAGATATTAAAGCAATCAAGATTATGGAGTAAGAAGTCATAATCAAGAACAAGAAAAAGAACTTAAGAATCAAAAGAGCCTATAATCAAGATTCAAGATCCGGAATTAAGATTAAGTATTAAAGAAACATTCTAAATGAATTAATGTATGTTCCGTATTTATAATTCTCTTAGTGATTTGACATGTAAAATTTTGGCAATAAAGTAATTAGGTTTTAAAATTCTTGAAATTTAAAGTTATAATAAAATCTAACAAAACTCACTAGATCATTAATTAAGTACCATGCTACATGTACATAAAAGTTGATACATAAAGGTTGATACATTGATTTACACACATGTAATTTGTTAGACTTTGGTACATTAATCTTAATAACACATTTCCAATCAACTGTTGATTTTTGATATATATAGGAGGGTGTCAATCAAGATATACACTTTGTGTGTAAAAGTTGTTTAATTCATTAATTAAATACCAATTTGTCAAAACTTCACACATAAAAAATTGAATTATGTAACTTCGTAGTTGTAACTTTTTAAATGGACATTGAGAGAGTAGTTATGAAAATAAAATTCGGGTATAATATTCAAATTGCATATCTTATGCACAAACTGACAAACATTATGTTTGTAGGATCACAAATATCTCAACTTTTCAATACAAAAGTAATTTAATAATATATGGAGACGTGGCTGAATCAAGACCCACCCATTATTCTTTCTTTTTTCTTGGCCTATCTAGTTCTAAAACTCTGTTTTAGGTTAACTTTTTCCCCAAATAATTGGAAAACAATTCCTGATTTATCCTTTATCATCATTATTTGTTTCTTGTTGTGAGAGGGAACTAAAAATCTCTGTTTTTCAGTAGAAATTTATTTAAGTACATACACAGTAAAATCATGCATTTCAAAGAACATTTTAGTATTAATTTGTAATATATAAATATGTTCAATGTCATCTAAATACCGAGTTGGAGACGGGAAAACTCTTACTTAGGGACGATAATAGGTCTGAGCAGCTAGTCCACTCAGTGAGGTGGCTTGGGAAAGCTCGACAAATGGGGGGCTCCGACTCGTTTCATAATGATAAACATGGATCG
Organism: Fraxinus platypoda; assembly: GCA_903798405.1. Taxonomy (NCBI): domain Eukaryota; kingdom Viridiplantae; phylum Streptophyta; class Magnoliopsida; order Lamiales; family Oleaceae; genus Fraxinus; species Fraxinus platypoda. The sequence continues at coordinate 18,059 of CAIGRT010051819.1, read as the reverse complement.
AGTTGAGCCGATCTCAAAAAATAAAGCCCGTGTGTTTCGCAAGTGCTCTATTTTCCTTATTTCTTATTTAATTATGTTAAATTTTCTTATTTGCATGTTTGAGCCCCATTTTTGGTTTATAATACATTTTGGAATAATAGATTGATGAATACTGTGTGGTTAAAAAATAAGAATTTTTTTTGAATTTGCGTTTAATATTATTTTATTGAAGAATGTATGGTTGAAAAGAAGAGAGAAAAATGATTTTAGAAAAAAATGTGGATCAAACAAGGGCATAATCTCATACTTAATTTTTTCTCCTTTTCTTGAATTTTGCATTTTTTTGAAAAGCTTGCATCCCAACTGAACCAGTCAGTGGTATGTTCCTTGGGTCAGATCAGGTCGAGTCGAGTCGAGTCAATCACTCCTACTCGTAGCATAAAAAGGCAAACATGACAAAATCCGCATCAACGTCAACCGTATAAATAGCATTTAGAGTCGAACAATTAGTATCACGACTCAAAACTCAAAGGAGAAGTATATATTGTTTGTATAGTACATATCTTTAAAAATGAAAATTTTCTTGGAAACTTGTATAGTACATATTGTCTTAAGAATCACTGGCAGACCCACATGGGGGTCAAGTGACCTTACAAAAATTTTGGAATTTTGATTTTTGTTTTTTATTAATCAATGACAGAAATGATAGTGCAAGGCTTAAAAATTGATATACTAATTAATTAGTTGATTTGTAAAAGTTTCAAATACTTTTAGCTGACAGATGCAAATGCCAAAAGTAAGTGGATTGATTGAGCAATTAACTGATTGATTTGCTAATAATCTTTTAATAATTGTGTAGTGCTTACTTAACTATGATATATATTCACACAATTTCTTAATGCCCTAATTTTATTACCAAACCTCAAAGCTTTAAACTTAAAGAAAGCATGAAAGTTTTAGAAAAATGCATTAATCATGACGTAAGATAGTTATCAAGATAGATTAGACTCCGTAAACGAATTAAAAACGGCTAATATCATTAAGAAGAGAAGGACATATATAATTTTTATTATTCATTTTGCTTAGTGTTTCATATGTAATCGTGTTTAAAAGCAAAACAAACTTACTTTAAAGTTTTTTATTTTGTATAACATAACTTAAAGTTACTTTCTATTTTTATAAAAATCTAATCACTTTCGTGTGAATTTCTTCTATGTTGTCATCGATATGCAAATTCAAAAGTTGAGTAATCGTTTCTCCGAGGTAAATAGCTACTTACTCATTTGCATTGAATGCTTACGTCCGAATAATTCATTTTCTGCTTTTGACAATGACTAGTTAATTCAATTGTGTGAGTTTTATCTCAAATATTTTAAATCAATAGAGATCTTGACACTTTAAGAGTAAATTCATACATATATTATTGATATGCGCAATCACGAAGATTTTGAAGGATTACGAGTCCTTAATAATCTCGTAGAAAAATCGACTGTGATGAAAAAAAAGGAGTACCAATTAATTTACAGGCTTGTAATATTGTCGTTAATTCTTCCAATTACTATCGTTACGATAGAAAAAAGATTTTCTGTCATGAAAATTGTCAAGAATCGATTGTGTAATAGGGTGGGAGATCAATGGTTAAGTTATAATTATACGACCTTTTCAGAGTATGAAAACGCGTAGGCTACAGTTGTAATAGTGTGCTGATTTATTTTCATTAAAAATATATTGTTTTAAAAATAATACATTTTAATTTTTGATCACAAGATACAAAACGTTTGGGTCTGCCTCTGCACAGAATGCATTCTTAGTCAGATGATATTAATATACGGCAAAAACAATGATTTTAGTGCCACAAAATATTAAAAAAATTGACCAATCAAATAACTGAAATTAACATGACAAGTAAGTGACAACCCAAGATAATGATATTTCCCCGACAGCATTATCCGGTTGACATTTGTTGCAAAAGCGGACACCCTCACCAATCAATGTAAACTACAATCAATGATAAGATACAACCACCATTCTTGTTAGTATTTTCTTATTATATGATTTGAATAAACAAAAAAAAATTATAATATTGGTTAATTTAGATATTCCATATGCTACGTTCTAGAAAAATATTCCATCTATAATAAACACGTACAAGAAAATGGCCTATTTAAATTCCATCTATAGTTCGTTTAACAAAAGTTGATAGTATGTGAAGAGACAAATGATAAAAATTTAGTTTGTAACTAATTTACGATTTGCTTCTTCGTCAAGGGTTTAATATAAGCCACTAAATCTTAGTGCCTATTAATTAAGCAATTAATATAAACTAAAGGTATACTCCAACATCTCCAATAATGCAATCCCATTTTAATCCATTTTGTGAACAACACGATTGTGTAACTTCTAGTAGAAACTTCAGTTCTATTCCGTCTTCGCAATGTTGATAGCTATGCTAGACAAAATTCAAAAAGAAAGAGAAGATTGGTGAAAACTTTTGATGCCATTTAAAAGTAGTGTTAATAAAATTTCAATCAAGAGCTTAAAATTGCATGTCAAGCAATTTAACTCACCCTTTTTTGGGGGAATAATAGAAAAGCACTCTTCGGAGCTCACTATCGCCGCCCAGGTCAGGCGACTCGAAAGGACCAAACATAAACCACCCGTTAAGGAAAACGCTAAATAAGACAAAAGCAGGAGGTTTCGGTTATGTCGAAGACCGAGGTTAGGTCNTCTGCTTCATTTTGGAACAAATGAGTTCTCCCCGGGCCTCTTAGAAACTCCATTAGAAAACAGGGGGCTTAGTCGATGGTTGTCGAGTGTAGCGATGGGATTCCTGAGCTTTTGAGACCTCTTCTCATCCTCTGTTTAGAATTTTCAGGTAAAATCTACTCTGTCTTAGATTTCAAAACAAAAGCATTAACTATTGACTCTCTAAAATGCACACAATCATAACTTTAAGCTGACAAAATCTAACTCTCACCGAATAAGGCAAGTGTTTGGGTGAGATTTAAATCCTGTAAGTTCTAACATTCAATGAGGTAGTAAGAACGACTTGATTCAAATAAACTTTATCTAAGTAGGAGAAATGGTAACTTGATCATGACTACGTGCTCACAGTATTCAAACAACATCACATAATATTATATTAACACATGAATTAAGCAAACTAAGACAACACAAACCAATTTCTAAGAACCATATCCAATTGCGTCTAGTTTACCATATTATTCATGTTTTTTGAGTTCACGGTCAGGCAACTACGCTTCTATTACCTTCTTTGATACTAATATTGATAATAAATTTTATTATATATATTTTTCGTTAACGTGTATTTAAATGTAAACTCCTTCGTTACACTGTCTTAATATTTGTCGAGTGTTTGTTTACTTAAACATTATCTCCAAATTAATGGCGCGACTAAACAATTATTTGGTTATGCCATTTTGAACTTTGCTCAGATCGAGGCAGTTGCCTTGTACCAAAGTTCGTTGGACATGGTTTATTTGATTTAAAGAAGCTACTTCTAGACATGTCTTCATTTTTTGGTTAGCTCTAAGAAATGCTATAAACATCGAAGATGATCTAGCCAGACGTGGGGTTCTTCATCTTGATCATTGCCATTTTAACATCCAATTTTACCAAGTCTATAGGACAGAAAGACAGACATGTTCATCCCTTTTTCTGCTTCCACATATTATCATAGACACCTGTTTCGCGACGATTATCCATTTTTGTATGTCAACAACACCTTGATTATACAATCTAGTCGAGACTGACAAAGACATCAAAGTTATTATTTTTTTTTTCAAATTTTGTTTGTTCTTAATTTTAGGTCATCTATAAAAGAGGATACATTACCCCACTATTGAGTTTCCTAGACGAGGAGGAGGAGGAGACATATTATATCCTGCGAGAAGTATACGAAGGAATATGTGGAAAATATGATAGGGTACAATACCTAGCCCACAAGATCTTGATATGGGGCTACTTCTGACCCATACTAAAATGAGATGCCCTAGAATTCGCGCGATGATGTGATAAATGTCATATGATCTTCCCAATAATTAGAGTCCTACCTGAAGAGTTGAACTCTATAATAAGCCCTGCCTCTTTGCAAAGTGGAGAATTGATCAGATCGGACCAATTCCAATGGGAAGAAGTGCAACTAAATTCGCAATAGTCGCAGTAGATTGCTTCATCAAATGGGCCAAGGTCGAACCCTATCAAAGAATAATGAACAAAAAATCAGTGACTTCATCTTGGAGTCCATCATCCGCAGGTTTGAAATTCCACATTCGTTCGTCATGGGTAACGTCAAATAGTTTGACATCTCAACCTTGAAAGATTTTTGCAAAGACTTCAAGATCAAGAAGTACTTTCCAACTCCAAATCGCCCTTAAACGAATGGCCAAGTCGAGGCTATTAATAAAATCATCAAGCATACCTTGAAGGCCTACCTCGACGAGCTAAAGGCATCATAGGCAAACGAATTCCTCAATGTACTCTGCTCCTACCAAGCTACGTCACAAACTAGTACTGGAGAAATACTATTCTCCGTAACCTTTGGAGTGGAAGCCATGATTCTCCTAGAAATTTGGACAACTTTATTTCGAACTTCATATTTAAGCAATGAAGAAAATAAGGAACCACTTCAAGTATGTCTTTATTTACTAGAAGAGAAAAGACATGAGGCCAAACTAAAAATAGCTATATACAAGCAGGAAAGTGCTAAATGCTACAACCAAAGAGTGAGGCAAAAAAGAGTTTGAGGTTGGAGACTGAAATAGTTATGAAATCAGACTCTGCGTCCCCCTTGCGGTGCAAGAGGTTTCAGCTACTCCGATGAAGAATGATACCTGCAAAATGAGGTGAGGGCTTTCTCCCTTGTTGTACCTTCACCGTGAGAATTAGTAGGTGGTTTTGGAACGTAGGAAGAGAAAATAGAATGGATATTCAAATAGCTAAAGTTTCAAGTTCCATACTTATCTTGCCTTAGGAGTATTATAGATGTCTAAAGCAATATAACTGTCGGGCGGTTATCGTGACACGTGTCCCACGTAATGCTTCCCACTACCCCAATGTCTTGAGTGGAGGATCTCCACCTATTCAGCGGTTGGTTGTATCCATGATAATCGATTATATTCAACTCAATGTATTTTTATGATTAAGTGTTGAATTGATACAGTAGTAGTTGACGGCCCAATATAAATGTAGATGCCTCATAGCAGTAGGCGGCCTAGTATGAATGTAGAGAGCCTCATAGAGATAGGCGGCCTAGTATGAATGTAAAGAGTCTCGTAGCGATAGGCAACCCAACATGGGATGATCTCCGTAGAGTGTACATTGAATAGCCTTCTTCTTATTGGCCATAGTAGATAATTGTTGATGCCTCTAATATCAGAGACCTTGTATTACGAAAAATATTACTCACTACTATAGAACCAAACTCAAGAGCCCTTAGGCTGAATTGGGAAGGAGACCCCTTCTATGTCCTTAGAATGTGGACCATCTTAAGAAATATTACGAGTGAAAGCTGAGGAAGAACAAATTGTTGACATTCTTGTTTTACTCAATATAAAAGCAATACTTATTTCAATAAAAGATGACCATTCCAAAAAGGATTGGAAAATTCACTAAAACGATGAACTCATGAAAGGGATTTTTCAAGAAAGACCTATTCATAAGAAGATCTTAGCTAGGGTTGCATGTACTGCAACACTTAGCAAATTTTCAAAAGAAATTTTATAAGAAAAGAAAGATATGCTCATAAGCATACCCTAGTTGAAGTAGCATGTGCTACAATACAACAAATTTCCAACAGAAAATTTATTTAAGAAAAGAAAATCTGCTCATAAGTAGATCCTTGGAACATAACAAATTTTCAAAAGAAATTTCATAAAAAAAGAAGATCTGCTTAAATTTTCAAAAGAAGTCTTGTAGGAGAAGAAATATTTGCTCATAACTGAATTTTCATATGCAACAACATTTAGAGGGTGTTTGGTGGGGATTAAAATTAGATTTTTAGTAGACTGTGATAGAAGTTTTTGAAATGTGTGGTTGAAAAGTTGTGTGACTCATAAAAGATGTGGTTAATATTAATTGTTTGACTTTGACTTGGATTAAAATCAGATTTTAATCCGGACCAAACAGGGGCTATATGTGATTCAAGATGAAGGCTGCCAATGACCAGAAGATTTCTTCTTTAGCATAGGCAATCTTCGCCTGAGGTAGACTTGTTTTGTGCTTAATAAATTTTCAAAAGAATTTTCATAAGAAAAGAAAGATATACTTATAAGTAGATAAGAAATTTCAGAGCTGGATTCTACTAAACATTCAGAGGACCCCGTGACTTCTCCTGACCATTTTTTCAAGAATATAGCTTAAACTTGTTCGAACTTATTTTTATGTTGTCAAAGAAAAAAGAAAAGGATGATACGAGGTAAAAAAAATCAGGAGGTACCTCAGTGACTTCGATGGGTGACCTTGGAAAAAAAGATGGGAAGCAGATCTAGGAAAGTCTTTGAAAAAAAAAGGAGAATTAATGGCTCTAGAAATAATAAGAGCAAAATGGAGAGGAACGAAAGGAAAATTTTAATTTGAATAGGAAAAGACACCTTTCAGACCGTCCAAAGAAAATTGGAGGTAATTGAAAATCAAATCGACAATCCAGATTGAAAGGATCCAAGTTACGTCATTTTGGTAAAACTTCTGAGGAAGCATTAAGGGTAGTGGAACTAACATGACCCCTGATCCGGTGACACGTGTCGTTTGAACGCGATCTACGAAGACAGTTCTCCCACCATCTTCTGAAGCGTTGCTTTTAGATCGGGCTACCTAAAAATAAGGTACGACGTCTATTGAAACAATTTCAGACCTTAGAAGATAATTATTGGCGTCCGTTTGATAATCCACGTCGGACCACTTCACGTCGAACCACTTCGAATTAGTCAAAGAGCTTACCCGAGAGGAAAGACAATAAGAAGTCAACACTATAAGTAAACCTAGAGGATCCTCCCAAGCAGGTTGACTTACGGGAGACGTCATTTAAAAAACCATCGTGAAAAAATTCAAAAAGTCGTCACCTTATGATGTCGCACCACTCAATATAATCAACCAAAAGAGAGAAATGACGACCTAGGGTACATGCTACGATCTAGGCGTCACAATAACTTGTCATTTCTTAACTCAACCAATGAAATGTCTCCAAGCAGATCACTAGGTCGGACACTATAGCTTAACAAGACTAAAGCGGCAAGCTCCAGTCTTGTAACATATATAAGAGGGTAAGAGTTCAAAGAAGTCGAATTTAGTTAGTCCTCTATAATACTATTAAGTAAATTTTCAGCAATGTTAAAACTTTTTCTTTACAAAAAATTCAACAATCAATGATGTTATTCTGCCAAAAATTTCCTTAAATTGGTACCACATCATTTTTTTATCATCAATAATGAGAAAAAAAATTTCATGTCAACTTCTAATAAATCCTAATATTGACATGATTAAAAAGGAAAAATCTATAGTATAATTTTTATCTCGTATTTCATTCAGTCAAATATTTTCTGCAACCCACATGATTTTTTTTTTTTTTTGAAAGGAACCCTCACAAAATAGTCATTTTGGAAGTATTAGTACTTACTGATTTGATACCGAACTTTATATATATTTTTTATGTTATTCGACAAATGATAATAAATAAATTATGCAAATAAAATCGTAATGAATTCTATATATATGTTTCATGAACTTTATCATTTTAGCGTTTAACCAAAAAATGACTAAATTTTCTTTACAATAAAAATTTATACTCTGTGAGATTGGAAACCCGATTGAATGAAGCTGTGGTCCTTTATATGTACGATTTCTAATTTCTTATTTATTTGTGATAAATAAGTCAAACTTCTAAACCTTATTGTGGATGAAAATTAATTTGGCAAAGCTCTTTCTTGTGGTTGGAAATTAATTTTATATGTGGCTAATACATATTCAGCTTATATTTGGATTTGAAGAAGGTACGAGCCTAATTTATAGATGTTTTAAATTAGACCTATCTACGATTTTTCACGTTTATTGGCAATATATCATTCAAATATTGACGTTTACCGTGTTTATTTTACCTATAATATTGTTACAAAATGCATTTACGTCTATAAATCGTATAAACAAGTAAATAATACTTGAATTTAATATCATGTCTCACTTCTATAATTCAAAAAGCAAAGGGCAATACCAGTATCTACCTTGATGGCTACTTTCAATCTACTCACATGCCCCCCAACCCACTAACTAAGTGGGGAAAAATAACTCTTTTCACTTAAAATCTCATGTTGGTGTACATTCGTTGTTTCTATATCTAGATGTGCAAGATGTATCCATTGGGTATGATTGAGAGTATCAGTACGGATATCAATACTGCGACTCACTCATTATACTTCGGATATTTCTTAAATGAAACAATTTTGATACATGTAATTATTCGGATATATATATATATAGTTTAAAAAAATATGCCGACAATACAAATTATCATCCTAGTATCTAGCAAAAATAAAATATGCCTTCAAATACACATTTCGACACTTTTTTTATTCATTATGAATATACCACCAAATAGAAATCAATATGTAGTATAATGGCATTTAATTCCAACAGTAGCTCTATGTGCGGCATTTCAAGAAGGGTTTGTGGGGGCGACAATGCATAAAGTGAAGTCGAAGTGACTATAAATGAAAGTGATATGAATCGATTATTTAAATGAATGAATGAATCTAATTGATTTGGGTATTTACTTCTTGGGCATTGCAAACTTGCCATTTGTTGAGAAGGACATTTCGTGAGTGAAAAAAACTTATAAAAAAGGATAAATTCAATTCCAAAGTTGAAAACCCACGATTTCGGTTCAAAAATACATAATTGCCCAGGTAATGAACATTTTTCGATTCTCGATTTCGGTTCTTTTTTTTTTTTTTTTTTTTTTAACCGATTAAAATATCCACCTCTAGAATCAATGGATGTGTGGAGAAGAAATTTCAAGGATAGTGTCGACGCCAATTTGTTATAATGACTTACATTTTATAGTTGAATTTAAAGTATTTGTTTCACGTAAAGTGGTGGTCTATAAGATAGAGAGGAAGAGAGATTTTTAATATTGATAAACCTCGTGATCTTTCTTGATTTGAGGAGGATGGAGGACTAGATTGTCGTTTGAAAGAATGTAACATGATACCATACTTCTGTTTATAGAAATTTATAAAGAAAATGCGAGTAAAAACCAAACATGAGCTAGATACGAGTAGGAACTTGACTTTACACGAAAATGAGGCAATTGTTTAACCTTTGTCGCAGAAGTTAGAACTCATGATTTCATCACAAATCGGGATGAAAACCGTCAAAACGGGAACATGGACACATAAATAATGATTTTGCGTAAAATTAATTCAAATTGATTTAGTTTTTGTGAAAAATTTAAATTGACATTTATTTTATAAATGAAGATTAACACAATTAATTAATTAGTTTCTTTTTGTTTACGGAATTTGAGCCCCATTTTTAACAAAAAATAAAATAAAATTGTAATAGTGATTTTTTTTGAAGAATACATGATTAAAAAATAGAAAAAAATTTAATTTAAAAATGAATTTAAGGAAAAATATATTTTGAAATAATGGGGGCTCATGGCCAAAAATAAAAAGAAAGTCCACGTTGTAATCATGAACCTCCGTACACCCGGTAGAAATTTCTGGCGGAAAAAGACAAAAATAAGTGGCATAATTTTTTTCAGCTTAAAAAGCGCAATCAAACAAAAATTAACAGTCTAACACCATAACTGTAAATAGTTGAAATTACAAGGGCATTAGTTTACTGTGAAAGACAAAAAGTATGCCGACTCACAAAGATGCTCCTTCCCGAGGGCAAATTATTCAAAACCAAGCATTTTTGTGTAGAATTTATTTTAAAATAATAGATTGATATAAAATGTATGGTTAAAAAGTAAAAAAAAAAATTGAATTTCCGTGAAATATTATTTTATTGAAAAATATGTGATTGAAAATAAGAGAAAAAAAAAATATTTTAAAAATAATGAGAATCAAAGTAGTATAAGAAAAAGTAGCGGCTTAATATTAAGAGGATGTTTGATAATGATTAAAATTAGATTTTTAGTAGATTGTGATAGAAATTTTTGAAATGTGTGGTTGAAAATTTGTGGGACCCATAAAAGATGTGATTAATATTGATTGTTTGACTTTGACTTAGATTAAAATAAGATTTTAATCAGGACCAAACATGGGCTAAAATCTAAATCCAAATCCAAATTTAATTTTAATTTTAATTACATATTTTATGAGATCCACGACTGTTCTATCATACGTTTCATAAATTTTATCAAAATCTACTAATTATTTGATTTTTAATCTCCAGAGCTAAATATGTTTAGAGATGACAAAGCAGAAAATTGAAAAATAATTTTCAGTGATTTACTTTTAATAGAAGTTTTACATTTGTAAATTTGACTATAAAGAAAAACTTGTATCTGAACTCACATTTTTCCATTTTTTTTAAAATAAAAAATAAAAAATGCTACCCTATGTCTTAAGACAACCCAATATCACTTATCACCTTAAGCACAAAAAGAAAAATCGAACATAAAAATAAATAAAACTTCACTGCGAGCATAAAATTTAGGGCCCCCGTGACGTGATTTTTGAAAAGTCAAAAGGAATTTTTGAAATTCAAATGCTGCTTTTGAATCTGGTTGACTAATTTTATAAAAATGATTTTTCTATTTAAAAGATATTTTAGAAAAAGCTAATTTAATGTGACTTTCTCTGAAAATATTTTCGAAATAGGACACAGTTTTAAAAATTAGTTTTCAAACAAAAGTTAACGTAACTTCTTTCAAAAACTATTTTATAAAAAGCAAAAATAAAAAAAGCCCTGCCAAACTATCCTTAATTTATTTGTTACTATTGTAACTTTCTCAATTGACTCAAGTATCTATGGAAGACAAAAATATTGGGATCCTGAAAATGTGACCAGTTAAGAATTAACCGAAAATATAGGGGTCTATATGTAAATATGAGGAGAGCTGTATTTTATATTTCTATTTTGGGAGATGAGTAGATGATGATGGGGCGGCAGGCTGCGTAGTTACTACCTAAAATGGCGGTGCTGAGTCAACTCGCGCGTGGTTGAGCGTTGAGTTTATTGTATTCCGCTGATCGGAGCGGGGTACTCCGGCGACCGACCTAAGAAGCAGAAAAAAACGATGAACGGGAGAGGGCTGAGCGGAGTAGAGAGGGAGTACATAAGGCAGCACCATAATCATGAGGTCGAGGATAATCAGTGCAGTTCCTTTCTCATCAAGCACATAAAAGCCCCTGTGAATCTCGTAATATTTTTCTCTGTTTAATTTCTTGAATACATGTATGTATAGATAGATATACGCGGCGTGCATGTCTATATCTTGAGTATGCGTGAGCAAATGCTTGCGTGTGTATTTATTTGAGGATTTTTGTTTGATGGATGGATTTTAATCGACTGATGAAAAAATATTGCTGAAATCTAACGGTTCGGGTTGAAGTTATGCATTCGAGGTTTTGTTAATTTCGACGTCTGATCACGGGGTTCTACTTCTAACCGGCGGTAATTGGTTTGATCCGTAACATTCATCATCGGAGCATCTAGTTTCGTTAATTTCTGATTGAAGATTGTCTGTAAATACAAAACGAGGAAATGAAACAAAAATGTGAAATTTTTTATCTGATGTTTGTATTATGTAAAAGCATCGGAATCAATTTTTTACTAATCTTGATTTTCCAGACAATGAACATAGCCGAAATTCGGTATAACAAAATGTTTGAAGAGTAGGGATATTTAATCCATTATTAAGAAAATGCGAAGGATGGCTAGTGGTAATTTTCTTTAAGATCTGAAGCCCGACTTGGTTATCAGCTTTAATTTTAGGAATTTTCTATTCTATGAATTTGTTTACATGTACTCTCAATGCTACCGATGAATGCATTATTATCTTATATTTGTGTTCCATGGTTTAATATATCTGTAATAATAGGTAGTGCATTGTTTCTTCTGATTAGGTCTGGTCTTTGGTGAGGAGGTTTGATCAACCACAAGGGTACAAGCCATTTGTAAGCCGTTGTGTTGTGCAGGGGAATCTTGAAATTGGCAGTCTGAGGGAAGTTGATGTGAAGTCGGGTCTTCCTGCCACTACCAGCACAGAGAGGTTAGAACTTCTTGACGATGAAGAACATATACTCAGTTTCAAGATCATTGGTGGAGACCACAGACTTAGAGTATGTTAACTGTTTCCTTTTTATTCTAATCTTCTGGTGGTTTTCTTTCTAATTTGTTTTTCTTTTTATGAATATAATATATGGATTTGAATCTTCTATTATATACTATTGAATTGATTTATTTGAGGGATTCAGAACGTGTGTTAATGAGATCATTCTCCTTCAGGTATTAGCACATATCTGTAAGTTTGTTTTAGTGAATAACTAGTTCTTGTGGTTTTTAACAGTTCCATGAAGTTGCACTTTGATGTGTTTTAGTTGACAATGTCTGTACATATGCTCATATCTGAATTTTCCGAGGGCTACAAGTGTAGTTCTTTATTCACAACCTAAGATGTGCTTTATATTAGCTTTTATGATTTTTTCTACTATGTAGCAAAATTTTGTATTATCAAGCACAATTTTGTTGAGAACATTTCTAATCGCATCGTCTTTTGTGTACCTTATGTTTTTTTTGAAGCTTGCCATTTATTCATCATGTAAGAGTCGGCACAATTTGATATAAGCTGATTTTTTAACTTTTGATTCTTCTGCTAGGCTGTAGGAACCTAGCAAAGAAGCTTTAAGAGAATATAGAACCTCACATACAAGGAAATGCCGTGTTGGAATGAGAAGGTTTAGACAGTAGTTTAGATTAACTCATAATACTACAGACATTTATTGAAACATTAGTTAAATGGGAGCCAAGAGGGTGATTTGTGAGTTGTAGGTGGAACAACATGAGAAGTATAGTTATCCTGGAGTCAGTGATGAGGAAGAAAGTTTTGGTGAGAGAACGAAAGAAAAGAAGAAGCAGAGATCTGTTGTTTGATTTTCACAATGATGAAATTACAGACACGTGAAGGAATTAAAATCTAGATTTTAATCAAAGTCAAAATCTAAAATTAATTTTAATTATATATTTCATGGAACCCACAACTTTTTCAACTACACATTTCATTAACTTTTATCAAAATTTACTAAAAATCTGATTTTAATCCCCACCAAACAGGAGCAAGATTTTATAACCAGAACATCATGTCTTGAAAATGAGGGGAGGTTATGAAGAGAATGAAGATGAGAAATCAGCAGTTTAAACGTAATGCCTATCAGAGAGTAGAAATATATAGGAGCTGTAGGTATTTTAAGCATTGGAATGACAATTTCTACATGATAAAACATAGCATAAATGAGGATGTTAAGATGGATGTATGACCATATAAATATATAAAATAAAAAACGATAATGCTAAACAAAAAATAGATGCAACACCAATTAAGAATAAATTAACAGGCAAAAAGAAATAGTTAGATGTGTCATGAATAGGTCCAAAGAAACTTCCATTAACAAGAACAGCGAAATTTTAGTATAACTTTTTAGAACAGAGGGTAAATCAAAACTAACAATATTTGAGGTGGTTGCAAAAGATCTGAGTTTGTTGGACCTTAAACTACGTGTAGTGCTGGATCAAATGGAGCAGCAGAAATGGACTTTGGCAAAGTTCAAGTTCATTTGGGGTAGCGCTTAACTTCTTGTCATTGTTATTATTAATAGATTTGGTTCTGCTTGGCTGGTGTTAATATCATGGGGCAGGGAAGGTGAAATCTTAATAGAAAGTTACTCTGGCTATGATGTTACAGCAAGGCCAGAATCATGACTGGCAGTGAACAGAAACTGGAAATTGTTTACATTGATTGATGCACTTAAATCTTGACAGGTTTTACGGTGCCCCAAACCAGCTTAGCATCCCATAGCATGCCTAAAACTGGTTGCCCATGACTAAACTATCCTTTAACAAGCCCGAAAAACAGTCACAGACACATGCAAGCACAGATGTATAGACATTATGGACATTATTAAGACGTGTCTTTTTGAACACAATAACATTCCATTTCTATCTTTTAAACCTTTCTGTCAGAACTACTCTTCCACCATATCTGTTCATCCAGAAGTCATTGAAGGCAGACCTGGGACCACGGTGATTGAATCGTATGTAGTGGACGTGCCTGAAGGGAACACCAAGGATGAAACTTGCTACTTTGTTGATGCACTGATCAAATGCAATCTCAAATCGCTTGCTGATGTTTCTGAAAGACGTGCTGTGCAGGACAGGACTGAGCCCATCGACCGCATCTAGAACTGCATTTTGGCTCCTCTCGTGGAGGCTGAGGTCACCAAGGATGAAGCTTCTTTATAGGCTTTTAAAGCTTCAAGGCTTTGGAGGTGGAGTAGCTGAGTACACCAATACTCTATATACCTTTGTCATTTGATCATATTTTCTTTTCTTGTTTTGATGTTCTGTCTCAGCATCGATGGCATCTTGGAATTCCAGAGCCATTGCTTTTATGACGGTCTTTTGTTCTGTAAATGAATGGAGAGTGCAAAACGCAAGCTATACTCGATCTGTCTCAATTTCAGGGTTCTAGCATTGGTTAAATGTATGTTACCAGTATTTTTGTAAACTCTTGATAAATCTAGATCTGCTTACAGTTCCTATGCTCATAGTCTGACGTTGGTGAGTCGATTTTTGAGGCCCTAGCCGACAAATTATTACGAATCTCTTAAATATAATTTTCTACGAGCGTATTGATCTCTTTATATTATTTTTGAAAAATTAAATGAGCCCTTTTAAAATAAATAACTTACTTTTAACTTTCATAACAATTAATTTTTTAATTTTTTTTAAAAAATTATAAGCTTACTAAAAAATTCTGGGAGATTTTTTTTTTTAAAAAAATTAAGCTCATTAAGGGTGTAAGTGTCCAAGTGTTTTGGACCTTTTATTTAGTCACGTCTTTTAAATGGAATAAAGGACCCAACTCAAAAAAGAAAGGAAATTTTGGACTTTTAATTTTTTGAATCCCCTCAAGAATTGAAACCCAAGGCAATGGTCTAGGTTGCCTGGCCCTGATCGGGGAAGTTAGCCTATAGACTATTTTGTTAGTTTCATGTATCCCGCTACAAAAACAAAGTTGACTACGTGTATAAGGTATTGAACTCGATAGAAGTTATATATATGAGTAATGTTATTGATCACCACTATTGTGAAGCACCCGTTTAAGTGTAATTACACGACATTAGATAAATTCATTTAAATGTGAAGTCACATGACTCGTTTAATTAAACCTATTAAACGTAGCCGTCTAGACTGGTGCTCTAGCACCATTGGTGCTAGATAGCATTATTCTATATACATCTCTTACTAATCAAGGAAGCTTGTGCAAACACATTTTACTGCAGGATTTGCTGAGCATCGTGCATGACAACCTAAAATATGTAAACTGAAAAACAGGAACCAGCACGATACCTTGATCCATTAGTATTCGATAAAATTTTGTCCCTATTATTACAAATGTATGATGCACGAGGAAACAAAAACAAAAACCAATATTTTTCGTACTGTTCTTTACCTAAAACCTTCTAAATTGCATTGATAGTGGAAACAAAATTAGGAATGGAAATAGTGGAAACTCAAAATGCAGAAGGCACACAGAATTAGAAGAAACTGCAAAAACCGAAAGCTCTCAGGCCTGACCAATGAGTGCATCCTTGTAAGGTGTCTCCTTGTAAGGTCCCGAACCAGCAGCAGATTGGCTACCCTCAACCTGTGGTCTCCTCTGCCACTCTTCAACAATGAGGGGGGCCTGACCTTCTCGTATTTGAACTAACACCTCTTGTGCTCCGCCTCGCAGTTTCTCTAGTCTCAGTCCGTCAATTTGTTGCATCTTGAAAACTTTTACGACATTTGTTAATCCCCCAATAAAAAGTAACAAGCTTCCAAATATACCTAGCCATATCCAAAACTCACCCTGCAAATTTGAGATTTTCAGCAGTCAAATCAAGACATTTATGTA
The DNA here is from genome assembly GCA_903798405.1 of Fraxinus platypoda. Classification (NCBI taxonomy): domain Eukaryota; kingdom Viridiplantae; phylum Streptophyta; class Magnoliopsida; order Lamiales; family Oleaceae; genus Fraxinus; species Fraxinus platypoda. Next base: position 1,942 of record CAIGRT010051819.1, on the reverse strand, counting down.
CAAACTTATGCAACATTCATTTCAATTTTTATCTAATCTTCATCATTCATCACGTGAAAAAGAACAAGCCAATCATATGTGTCAAGTGTATGTTTGGTTTGGTACATAGCCCTATACTATAATAAACAAAAACTTTAGCCCATTTTTCTACTTCAATACTCTATCTACTACTATCTAATTTTCACACTAGGCATACCAAAATTGTGCAATGAATCCATGATCTCTTCAATACAAGAGTTGTCAGAATCACTGGTAGTGATTTGAGCAATTTCTCTCACCATAACGTTTTAAGTAAATATACGCAAATAATTGATATTTAATTTACCACGAGTTCCAAGCCGTGGTGATCATATCCAATCTGCTCTCGGCTATTTAAAATAGCACCTATAAGAAACAACATGCTGCCCATCAAGAACGGGATAAGAACGCTCTCCTGCAAGATTTGAACATGTCCACCTGCTCTCTCGTATATCTGACACGAGTTATCGATTGATCCAAGCAGCCAAAGAACTGGACCAGCAATAAGCAAGCTTAAAGCATGTCTTTCCAGAGCAAAATAACCATAACCTTTCTCCGCCTACAAAAGCAGATATTGACAATTATGAACAACTTGTTGTGAAGGAAAGATTCACAAAACTCTTGACCAAAAAATGTTGCATAAAATGAAAACAAGATTGAGAGAAGAGTGGATCAGTATATTATGAGCAAATTAATTTGCCTCAAGCGTTTCAGGTATTTAATAATTCTAATACTACAATAAAAGAAAATGAGAGATCCTTTACATTTCTATTTGTTATTGATTACAAAAAAAGATAATTTTCCCACAAGGGCGCTTGGCTATTTTCATGTGCAATTTCAAGCCCAGTTTTGATTATTAATTCCTAAGAGATACTGATAAAAAATGAATGAGCTAATCTGAAAACTAGTGGTAAAAAGGAAAGCAGGGCACCGAGACCCTTGCCGCCTCTTCTCTCTGTCCATAACCGAGCCACTCTAGCTAATTCAGGATCCATACAATAAAGCTTAATGTACTTGATATGAAACTGTCTTCCAATCCACCTAAATAACTCATTGGACCATTCAAATGAAAACAATGTTAACTATCCTGATTATTGTTGAACAAAGCTCATGAAGAACGAAAATAAAACCATCAACAAGAAATCGTCAAAATAGAATGTTTGAACACGATTATGAATCGCTGTCCTCAAACGACATTTGCTGCCACCGTGGTAACTGCTTGAAGGCTTCAATGGCAAATAGTTTGCAGGAGTAAACATACTGATAAGTGCATTTATTTTGCTTATTTAGTTTGTCAAAATATGGATATTTGTGATGTTGTAGATTGAATTGTGTCTAAATTTGTGGTTTACTTTGTGTTTTAGGTTCACATCGACGAAAACAACGAAAGTGGAGAAAATGATGCAAGAAAGGGAGATAATCGATGCAAAAGAGGAGATGAGGACTAAAAGGCAAATAATCAAAAGTTAGCTCGTACCAAGAAACGAAAGCCGAGAGTACAAGAAGTCAATTGGACATGAAGAAAAGAGTAAGGACCTGATGAAATGGAGAAAATGGGCCAAAATGAAAGCTGTGAAAAAAATGGGGACAAAATTGCACTTGGCCCCAAAGTTAGCCTAAGGAGGCGAGGGGCACGTCTCACTTCAAATTGGCCTCGACTGAGGCCTACCTAAAGGTTAAGGCGCGCGCCTTGAGCGAGAACGAGAAAAAAAGGGGCTGTTTTCTTATTTTTTGGGAGTGTTGTTTTAGGGTTGATATAAAAGGTATATTTTTGGGGGTTTTTGGAGGGAGCCGTATTTTGGAGAACAAGGAGAGAAAATTACATTGAGGAGGGAGAATTCACCATTTTGGATCCAATTTCGAAGGCTTGAAGAGTCAATTTCCAGATTTTCTTCACTTTTACATGATTCGGGTGATGGCTTCC
>CAIGRT010051813.1:0-15877 GCA_903798405.1 Fraxinus platypoda | reverse complement strand
GATTAATATAATATGCACATTATCGATATAAAATCTCCTACAAGTTTTGCAACAAGGGCTTTGGTTGAAATGCACAAGACGTTGAAAGCCAAAGCCACCCCGAGCATTTGGTTCACACATAGCATCCCACAACTTCCAATGTAATCTGTCCTTTCCATCCTTATTCCCCCACCAGAAAGAGGCAGACAACTGATGGAGCTCATCACGAAGACTTTGGTTGAGTTTGAACACCCTAATGGTATAAGTCGGTACTGCCTTAGCAACCTCCTTAATGAGAACTTCCTCGCCCCCTGTCGAGAAAAAAATTATTTTCCACATTTGAAGCCTGTTCCAGACTCTTCGCTTAACTCCCGTAAAAACACTTTTCTTGCTCCGCCCAATTACAGATGACAGTCCAAGATAATTACTGTGAGCTTGTATGTGCTCCAGTCCGAATAACTCCAAGAAAGATCTTTTAAGAGTCCTCAGAAGTGTTCCAGATAAATGTCATGGCAGATTTAGTCATATTAACTTTTCGGCCCGAGGCTGATTCTTAAGTTTCAAGAATATCTTTAACAGCCTGACAGTCTGGTTGGATCTCGACAAAAAACAATGCTATCTTCAGCAAAGAAGAGGTGGTTAACTTTAGGTCCATGCCGGGAGCAACTCAAACCTCGAACAGTCTGATAAGATTCCGCCCGCCGGAAAACTCTAGAGAGCTCCTCCGTGCAAAGAAGGAAGAGGTATGGAGAAAGGGGGCAGCCTTGTTTAAGCCTCTGCCAGGGTCGAATGCATCCCTGTGGAGTACCATTGATGATGACCGAGAAAGTGACAGTAGAAATACACTCACGAACTAGATGTATCATCACATCCAAAATGAAGCTCCATTCAACGCGGTCATATGCCTTACTCTTATCCAGCTTCATAGACAAGTAAGCCACATTCCCGAATGTGCCTTTTCATAGATGCAGCATATAATTCTACGCTGCGTCTGGCAGTATGGAATTAGATTCTTAGAATAAAAGTCAGTGAAAACTAATCAATTAATTTTAAAAATACCTCTTTCTTGTCAGCGCAGGACGAATTTCTTGTTTACATTGTAATTAGTGAAGTTTATTATTGCGTCCCTCTCTAAACATATATTTTTATAAATATATACTCATGGTTAGATTCCTTATTAGCGTTGACTTTATTTTCCCTATTTGGGGAAATGAGTATTGGAGTTTTGGTTTCTGGTTTATTATTGTCACTTTGTTGCTGTGAGTGGGTTTATTTGGTTAGAGGTTATCAATTCATGGAAGGTAATTAATTAATTTATTGTCTGCTTTTCTGAATTTTTAAAAAGTTTTAATAAAGTTTTACTGTTAATCTGTCATGTATTATCAAAATCAGCATGATACTGTAAAATGAACGAGTGCATTTTGTTTTTTTTTTTTCAAGTTGATGCTGTCTCCTTTGGTTGCTTTGTGTATATCTGATTTTGCTGTCTCAGAATGTGGCAATTTGTTTTTCTGAATTTCAGTTCCGTAATTCTTCCAATATTTACTTAGTAGATGTTGTAATGCAGGAAGCAGTAATCCAGGGGGAAATGAATCCGTGGAGGAACTTCATACTTCAACATTTACTTGGCGGATTGAGAATTTCTCTAGGCTAAATGTGAAGAAGAAATATTCGGAAACATTTGTCATTGGAGGATACAAATGGCACGTTTGAACTTTTCCTACTATACTGAACACTTCATTGCTGCTATTTCGAGTCTCGTATTAACTGATTTTTGCTTTCTTTTCACAGGCGGATTCTTGTTTTCCCAAAGGGTAACAACAATGACTGTTTGTCTGTGTATCTGGATGTTCCAGATTCAGCTGGTTTAGAGTATGGGTGGAGTAGATATGCTCAGTTCAGTCTTTCTGTGATTAGTCAAATTCACACTAGGTACCAGATCAGAAAAGGTTAGTACTACCATTCAAACTGGACTTTAACATCATATCAGGATTCGCGAGAGGTTTCATCTGTTGTTTCATAAATTTCATGGAAATGTATTCCTCCCACGATGCAGATACTCTACATAATTTCAATGCCCGAGAAAGTGATTGGGGTTTTACAACTTTTATGCCATTAACTGAACTGCACGATCCAAACAGACGCTATCTTGTCAATGATACATGTATAATTGAAGCCAATGTCTCTGTACGTGTAACTGTGAGTCGTCCGTTGTATGACTCGAAAAAGGAAACCGGTTTTGTTGGATTCAATAATCAAGGAGCAACTTGCTATCTGAACTCTCTCCTCCGAACTTTGTATCATCTTCCCTACTTCAGGAAGGTTGCTTTTATTTTTATTTTTTATTTTTGATAAAACATGTCTTTGCTCCCGCCTTCTGTCTGTCTGTCTGGTGTAAGCAGTTTACAGAGACGTTTTATATGGATTAAAATATTATATTTGGGTTTTAGGCTGTATGTCACTCTCCCACCACTGAGAATAATATGCCATCTGGGAGCATCACTCTGGCCCTGCAGAATTTATTTAGTGAGCTCCAGTCCAGCGACAACACTGTCACGACAAAGGAGTTTATGGAAGCGTTTGGATGGATTACATATAACTCTTTTCCACAGCATGATGTCAAAGAATTTTTTAGAACTTTATTTGAGAAACTGGAAGAAAAAATGAAGGTAAGGCAGTTCAGCAATTATTCTGACTGCTATTTTACTCCTACAGGATTGTGGACATTATTTCTCATTTTCTATTGCTATCGTATTCTTTAGAAATTATTTGAGGGGCACCATATGGACTTCATTGAATGCATCAATGTGAACTATAAATCTACCAGGAGGGGATTATTTTATGGTATTGTAGAAATTATATGTGATCTTAATATTGTCAACTACTGCCATTATTATTATGCAAAACATTGAACTGATCACTAACATTTTGTGGCAGATCTTCAGCTTGATGTCAAGGGTTGTCGTGACATTTATGCCGCCTTAGATAAGTATGTTGAAGAGGAATGTCTCAAGGGTGATAATAAATATCATGCTGGATCGTATGGCTTGCAGGTTTGTAGGAGCTTCTTTTTGCAAGGTGTATCGCTACTCTTATTTCTGACTAAAAATGATGCTGACATATTTTAAGCTACTCAGAATCTGGTCTAAATTACCTGTCCTTGGAAGGATAGGGGGGTATCTAGTGTCATTAGACCTGAATTGAGCATGATTTTGGCAGGAGATTATGTGGATGTAGAAGCCTGAAAGCACTATTGTTTTGAAAGTTACTGTTCACATATTTTCAGACATTTAACCTTATTGATAAAAACTATGTTGATTGTTTTAGGATGCTAAGAAGGGTCTCTTGTTCAATGACTTCCCCCCAATTCTTCAGATTCACCTGAAGCGATTTGAATATGATTTTATACGGGACACTATGGTCAAGGTCAGTTTGCAAGGCTTCCTTGTTTTTTTTTTTTTTCTTTCCCTTCTCTAATCATTTTCATCTGAATGGTGCTTCATTTTACCTTTCTTTCCTACGTCGCATGAACAGGGATTACCGAGAACATCTTTCGTATACAAGTTGAACACATTGGCTGGCCGAGTGAAAAACAATGAACAAAAAAGAGCAATGCATGAAGCATGTCCGTTAAATTTATGTCACTAGTAAATTGAGAACCCAAAATGATTTGTGGACAATTAGATGATCCAAGTGAAATATATTTTTCAGAACTTGATATTCGAGCGAACTTTCTCTTTTTCTGATATATTTCTGACATATGGGAATTTCTACATTCTATTTTCAACATCATTATGAAAAACATCAAGAAATAGAAGAAAAAATGGTAACAAAAATTGAAAATGCTCCCAACGTGCCCTTAATAAGTTAGTTTTGGATGACTCTTGAGAAAAAGAATCAAGAGACTCTTAATACCTTGTTGTAGATTACTAACAGTGGGTGTCATTAACATGTTACTTTCTTTTGTATCATTCTTATAAGTTTGGTAAAGCAATATCACCACAAATAACCACATTCTTAACGACAATAACAACTAAGCCTTATTCCTATTTCATTTGGGTTTGGCTAAATAATCCATGTGTTTGGGCATGTTATATCCCGCATAAGGAAGGTACTTTTGTTCATTAGGAATGTCTAATAAATTTTCCATCGTGCTGTTTCTTTGCTCTATCATTCTGATGCTGTGTCCTGGTCTCTTTTGACCTCGTATTCTTTCATCTACTTTTGTAGCCCCCAAAATCTGACATCATATAGTAGCTTCCAAGTGCAAGGATTTTAAATGAATTAGTCGCTAAGCTGTGATTATATTGTTGATACTCTTCGAAATGATGTTATTCGCTTGTTAAAAAAGAAGTCTCACGTGCTCGTTAAAGCAGTTAAACGACTATTTTGAGTTTCCCCTGGAACTTGATCTGGATATAGAGGGTGGAAAATACCTTTCGCCAGAGGCTGAAAGAGGCGATAGAAACCTTTACACTCTTCACAGGTAATAAATGCTGCTGTTCTTATGATCACGAATTTCTATTTCTTTAATGTCTAGCTCTATTAGTTCTAAAATCTGATTTTCAAATATCAAAAGTAAATAAAATAACTGCCTCCACCACTAACTCTGCACTTTGGTTTTGTACTTCTAATAACCTATGTAGAAATAATATAAGTTGTCATCAGTGGCGTTGAAACTATATTTCTATGTTGATCCAAGTTTAAACTGTTAGAGAATAACACAATTATGTATTTAAATTTTATCTTCAACATATCCCACCACATGCAGGCTGGATCTTTTTTTTTTCTCAATGGCCCGAAGCTTTACTTGAATTACCTCATCTAAAAACTTAAACAAGAGGAAACATGGTTATATGTTTAAGTTGTGTCTTCAACAATCCATACTACAACATTTTGTCCAAACGTCGTGTCTACGGGCTATGGCTACTCAAATCTACAATCTATTTTTTTAATAAAGCTGCAGAAATTTAAAAACTTTACTAGGGGGAGGTCGGGTTGCAACTTTGCATGTTCGTACCTGTCACGTAAATCTTCGAGAAAACTTTGATATCGGGCTCAGAAATCAACCAAACGAACCAAGGCTCGATCCACAAATTTAAACACTAGGTTGCCACTATGGTTTCCACCCAACTATGGAGATGAAGATGGTGATTATGCAGCCACTATGGTGAAAGAAAAAGTAGAAGAAAACAATGTTGGAATTTCTCAAAAAAACCTCCAAGCCGGCTGCCTCCTCTCTCATTTTCTCTCCGCTCTTGCACACACCCAAATTCAAACTCAAGGGGGAAAACGGCTAAGGCAAGTGTATATAACCATCGAAGGTCACTCCAATTATGGGCCAAGTTACTCTCTAAATGGGCCAATAATAATCCCAAGCCACCAGTCAATAACCCAACTCAATAACCACTACTCGGGCTAAACTCATGGGCCATCCTAAAGTGTTCAAAGTTGTTTCCAGGTCGAGCCATCACTTTGATGTCGATAAAATTCCCGACATCGATTTATCATTATCGCTCGGATTTATTGGGTATCAAAAACCCAACAGTACCTACACAACATGGCTGAATCATTTATGCTGAATGGCCTTGTATACTTCTTTGTTGGAAGTGTAGGATTGTTTTTTAATAAGTAGGAGCTTGAGGGAACCATGTCTTCTGACAGAATGATCAGTGGCAGACGTAGGATTTTCATGCCGGGGAAGGGAGGGAATACATATATATTATGTAAGTATATTAAAAATTTCTAGAAGCAGTTAAGAATAGATGTTAACCATTCACAATCTCTGTATTTGCACATAGCAAGTTCAAAAATGTTGTGGGGCCAATTGCCCACCCCGCTTCCATGTGGCTTGGCCTTTGAGAATGACACTAGTTAGAAATTTATTCTATGTATAGTCCATACAAATTTAAATTTGATGTCTTCAGTTGCACACTTTAATGTTCCAATTGAAGTGGAAATCATACCTTCATCTTTACACTTGAGCTACTTTCTGTTTGATGTTAAAAATCTTCACAATTTGTTTACTCATTTCATTTTACTTGACATATTATGTGGTTGATTACAGTGTTTTAGTCCATAGTGGTGGCGTGCATGGTGGACACTATAGTGCTTTTATAAGGCCAAATCTTTCTCATCAATGGTAAACATTTATTTCCTTAAAGTTCCCATTTACTTCGCAGTCATGTTTTCTTGTGTCAGCATAATACATTCTACACTATCCATATAGAGTTCTGGAGATTATTTTTTGAGAAGACATTTTATTATGATATGAATTACATCATCTAGCAGCATTCACTGGATCTATAAAGATGAGGCTACTAATCCTAATATAAGAAGAAAGGGGAAAATCGTTATATTTCCGATCGCAGAACATCTAATGTATCAGTCCCCAAAATATGCATGACTCCCAGTTTTACTCCATTGTTGGATTAGTGCTCCACATGGGTGTTTTCTCTGTTATCAGTTACATTGTGCCATCGAGTACAGCTCCCCAGTTTTATGAATTTGGAATTGAAGAAGAAACATTTTGTAACTTGAAGTACATTATATGCTTCATTTATATTTTATCTTGTTGTACATTTTGTAACTTGTGACAATATGCATAATAGTTCTTTCTGTATTAACCATATTGCATGATTTGTTCTGCAATCTATAGGTTAGTTATAATCATTTTAACTTTCTTTATGCAAATACAGAGATTGTATACACATGATTAGTAAAATACGAATGGCTTCCAGGTATAAATTTGACGATGAACGAGTGACCAAAGTAGATGCCAAAGAGGCTTTAGAGGAGCAGTACGGCAGTAAAGAAGTATTTATCTGTTCATTGTTCATTTTGTTCAAGGTGGATCCTTATGTTTCCATTGCTTATATTTAATTTTTTAGCGGTTGCTGCAGACAAACTCTGGACTCGATTATCAAAAGTGCTCAAATGCTTACATGCTGGTATACATACGTGAAAGTGAGAAGGAGAAAATAATGTGCAATGTAGGTTTACCTTGTGATAGTATCTTCCATATATGCTTCATTAATCTGCCCTAACTACATTGAGTGCCTTTCCCAGGAAAGCTTGCAGAGTGAAGATGGACAAAATGAGCAAAATAAAAAAGATGAAGAATTTCTGACTGTAAAGGTTAGTCTTTTCATTCTTCCTTTCATTGAATGGCACACGTGTACTGCAATCACAATTGGCTTTCTTCACTGAAAAACTATACGATAAACATTCCCAGGTATCACTTGATGAAGATATCAAACAGAATCGAGATCTTGACTTGGTAGATCATGATAAAGTTAAAAGTTTTCATATTCAGAGACAGACACCTTTTCAACTTCTAAAGGTATATATTTCTGATATGGCATTTTATTTGTTTGAAACTAGTAATAGATGGTAAACATTTTTCATACAGAGATCAATTGAAAAACCCAGAAGAATCATAGTTTGAAAAGAGGAATTATGGAATATAATGCGCGTTTTTTGGAGTTCAAAGTTGAAGGAGACTTGTTTAGTATTTTTCATTTTATCAAGTTCGTAAGTTCAAAAATAAATTCCAAGAGATTTATATTCGTTCACGTCCTTTTGTACCCTTGATAATATGGGACAAATACTCACATTAATATTCATGATTGCACATTCTTGACAAGTAGGAATTTCAAATCATCAACCCTGCCATCAAATAATTATGAAAGAAAGTTGGTTCTCATGATAAGTGCAGTAAAGTGGCCCATGTTTTTTATGTGCCTGTCATATTACTTAAAAAATGAGATAGTAAGTGAAATTCTTTTATATTGTAACACAAATTCACATGATCAAGTTCCTAGAATGCGCCGTTTTCTAGTTATAGTAGCAACCGCGATAATGTCTAATCGATAAGCTGTATGCAGGAAAGAGTTGCTAGTGAATTTGGTGTGCCTGTGAAATGTCAACGTTTTTGGATTTGGACAAAACACCAGAACCATACACGTCGTCTTAATGGGCCATTGACACACGTTGAGGAAGCCCAAACTGTAATATTCTGTTTGCATTTGAGTGCTTCTGCAGCTGATAAATTATATTGCTTTACCTTCTGATATATCTTTAACATATGTCATTGCACGATGTGTTCTTACTTGGGAAATTACATGCCTAGTAATTAGAGAAAGTGGCACGTGATCTTTGTTTCGTAAATTCTAAAAATCGCTTTCCTGTGCAGCTTCTGAACATTAAATTTTTAGTTTTTCACAGCTAATTTGACTATTAGTCGTGACAGTATAGAAGGTGAAACCGATTTATTATGTCATAATGACTATACTACACCCATTGTATTTTTTCCATTTGGTTCTTTTCTCCATCTTTGCCTTTTCAATAATCTGTTCTTCAACCACTAGCTACTGCTTAGTATTGCCTTTAAACAAACAATCACCACCACCATTATCATTGGCTACCTAAATTTAAATCTTGGAAGAAAAATGTTGAATCCTTTTTTATCACTTCATTCAATCTAGAGTTATATCTACTTTGCCAAAAAAAGTAATTAAAAAAAAATGAAAAGTAAAAAACTGCCAAATAGATTAGAATACCTTCTAAAAACTTATTAGAAATACCAAAAATATCATGACGCTTAAATTATGTAAGCTGATCCAGCATATTGACAGTTGATAGAGTTCTTATTCTGCTGAATCTAATAATAGTTTTTCTTTAATTGTAGATTGGACAGTTGACGGAAGCATCTAACAATACTTTTGATAAAGTGCTGAAGTTGTTCTTAGAAGTAGAGCTTGGACCGGTAACATAGTAACTGTAGTCTTACCAATTTAGACATAAGTGGCGTGTTTGGAATGTTGGACTAGATGGGATTCGCTAGGATTGAAATAGAAAAATTAGTCAGAATATTGTCTATTGTACTGTTGAGCATTGTCCAAGTACCAAACATGCCCTAAAAGTAATATCAATATATCCGTTATTATCAACACTGTTGATGATTTTCTGTGTGTTGATCTAGGATCTACATCCTATTCCTCCACCTGACAAGACAGAAGATGACATTCTACTCTTTTTCAAGCTTTATAATCCTGAGAGAGAGGAGCTAAGGTAATCTTTCATCGGCTTCTTCACTGGTAGAGAGAGAAATAGATGGATGGAGGGAGAGGGAGAGGGAGAGAGAGTTGATATCTGCATTCTATTTTCACGAAGTTTTTTGTTTCTTGACACGAGTGTTTTTTTCTTTATGCTGACAGGTATGTCGGAAGACTTTTTGTGAAGTCCGCTAGTAAGCCGATTGATATCTTCGCTAAACTAAATGCAATGGTTGGCTATGCTCCCGATGAAGAGATTGAACTTTATGAGGTTTGTTCCATAACGTATTTGGGTAATCTTCAAGATCATGTTTCTGTTGAACCTTTGTACAAAGAATAATTCTATCATATGTCCTGTTAAATAGACCACAAATCCTCGTATGTCACAAGTGCAACCATTTAGACTAGTGTTAAACACCACTAATGCTAAATAACATTATTTAGCGATATATTCTCCTACATCAGGAAGAAAAAACTTAACATGCGCAGTTGGATAGCAGTGCGTCGATTATATCAAACTAGCAGCTGCATCGACTTGAGCTGCATTATTTATTGAACGGTGTACTTCTTGGTCTCATGGCTTATCAAGGGCATCTTAAGTTTAGCATATTTATTGGTCTCATGGTTTAACATGGACCTCATAAATTTAGCATATTAGTGCAGGTGCATGTTCTTTCTTAAATATTTTTGGTATACAGCGTCCACTTTCTACATGTTTTAACAATGGTATTACCGTTCTATATGTTAAGATATGCACATCCATAAACCTGAATTCTTTTGTTTATTACAATTTTGAAGTATCTTAGTTTTGTTTCATTGTACTCAGGAAATGAAGTTTGGAGCTAATGTTGTATGTGAACGCATTGAGCCGAATTCCACATTTCAATCTACCAAGGTAATTGTTAAGAATCTTTATCATAATTAAGATTTGGACGGGCTTTTCTTATTAAAAATTTCCCCTTTTGTGCAGCTTGTGGATGGGGACATTGTTTGCTTTCAAAGATGTCTTCCATTTGGATATCATCTGAAATATCAGTATCCGGATGTTCATTCATTTTTGGAATACAAATATAATTGCCTGGAAAAATCCCTTCCAATACTTGATGAATGTAAGTGGAATACCTGCAATCATATCCCTAATTTTTTTATTTTTTTTTTCAGCCTTTCCTTGTGTGCTTCTTATTCTCTTGCATGTCCATTGAAATAATTTTTATTTTTATATTTTTGGTAAATTTTTACAATTTTGGAGATTATTTCTTAGTTTATCAGCCACTTACGACAGTACCTGCAAAGTAACTGTGTAATGCCATGGCTGAGTTAGGAGCAACTTCATTTAGGATGGATAATATATTAAGCATTGACGAATATATCCTCATCTGATAATCAGTATTAGACATGATTACAATGGATAATAGATAAAGCTTACTTCTCTTCTTCTTTAGCTATGTTCAATTCTATCCGATCCATCTTCTCAAACACGTCATTAACCCTCCCCACTCCCCAATCAAGAAGTTTGAGGGGCCCTCCATGCCGATGTGCTGATAAGGATTCTCTATCTGCTCCCAAATTTATCAGGCTTAAATTTTTGTTGTTGCAGGAACGGGGAACGAAGACGCAGTTGCAGAATTACTTGCTCTTGGCTTTGGATCTTTCAGTTTGGTTACCAAGAATAATGGAGTATTTGATGCTCTAGTCATACAATAAAAACCTTTGATTGGGATATTTGACCAAAGGTAAAGCTGTTTATTGTCAGCAAGATATAAACTTTACTTGGCATCAACTTAGGATAGTTTGTCCACTCACTCTCTTGGATTTGGATTATATTGTAATAATCAATGTTGCATTATTAAGAAGACTTTCAGGGCTCATTCGCAATGCTTTCGAGTGTATACAAGATGCATATACATTCACGCAGAATATCATCTGGTAATGTAAAATCATTATTTTACCATCCATGGATAAATAAACAAAATTAATAAAATAACATCATTTAAAAATCGTGAGTAAAGTTGAATGCAAAACGTCGTCAATAGTCTATCGACAATGGATGGCATTTCGAATTCGAATTCAGAACGTCATTTTATGCTGGTTTGAGTGACCAAAATTATAAAAAACATTATAAGTTCAGTAAAAAGAGAACAATTTGGCCAAGTCAAAAGGAGAGCAATGAGACTCACAAAATTATACTGTCTTAAAAACTGATGTATCTATATAGATTTTTGCTATAAAGTGAACATGGGATGTATTGGCTTACAGAAAGACAAGCTCGTGCCTAATATCATCAGCAACTCTTAAACCTTACGCGCCAAAGTTCTCTGTTTCGTTGCATGCTGAACCACCTTTTCCTCCACCGGAAGACCCTTCCGTCGTCTCACAGCATCAATGAGTTTTCTTGCTGTGTTCTGTGGCACACTGGATCCATCTCCAAACTCTTCGATTTCCTCTTCTGTTTTGGGAACAAAAAAAGGGTCCTCTGAAAGTGCTTCCCAATGACTGAGAACAAGCAAAGCACTTGATGCACCAGAGGTCCATCTCCTCAGCTCGTCTGCAAAGCCAAAGCTTTCTGCAACAGGAACATAGGCATGCACGGTGAACAATGGAGATCCTTCCTGCATTTCTTCCTTTATTACTTGAGCACGCCTTCGTGCAAGTACAGCATACATTGATCCCAAGTGTTCAGTTGGGGTGTTCAGTTCACAAAAGTACATGGCTTCAACAAGCCGAGGTTTTCTCTGGAGTACAGCCGCCCTGCAGGTATCCTTGACGACTGTCATTACTTGTCCCGTGAACATTCCATAATTTTCCAGTTGCTGACTAGAAGAATTATTCTCATTTGTCTGCCCAACCATGGGAGAAACGTAAGCCTCGACGACAAAACCCAAACCCCACATAGGTTCGTCACACAATGGGCCAGCTGAAGTAGCCAACTGAAATCCAGACAAAACACTGTTCTCTAGACTCTGTGCTTCTTGTAGTAACATTTGATCGTCTATAGACAGCTCTTCGACCGATGCATCACTGTTGCTATCTAAGTCCACAAAACCCAATCTATCAGATACATGAGGACAGCCCTTGATAAGAACAGAACCATTCGTGTTATTTCCTTTTATATCTGGAGTAAGGAGAATGTTAGGACCAAACTGTCTAGGCCCTAAAGCCCACATCCTCTTAAAAAACTTTTGCCACAACATTCTATATTTTTCTGCCCGGTCCTTGTCCATCTCTGCATTCCCAGACAAAAACTCGTTCTCTACAGCATCCATCATCCGTTTTTTGAGTGCTTCGAATGGATTTTCATCTTCCACGGTGCCACCTCTCGAGGTTTCCAAGTTTTTACAAGCCTGTCTAGACTTGCCTCCTATGATATCTCNCATCATCCGTTTTTTGAGTGCTTCGAATGGATTTTCATCTTCCACGGTGCCACCTCTCGAGGTTTCCAAGTTTTTACAAGCCTGTCTAGACTTGCCTCCTACGATATCTCTCAGCAGTTCCGAACTTTCTTCAAGCAATTTAGTAAGTAGATTTGGAAGTTTCATGACCTGCACCCGAATAACACACCTACCATTTGGTGTTGTTTTCTCAACATACTCAGAGCTCCCACTTAATAACTTTAAATACTCTAATGGATTAGTAATCTCTCCCTCAATAGTCTCCTTATAAGAAACAAGGGGTGGAGATACTTCTAAGCTCACCTTTGCAAACCTCTCCTTCAAATCTTTAATGCATCTCTCCAGGTGAACTTCTCCTGCAGCAGAAAGAACGTGTTCTCCTCTAGAAGAAAAATTAACCTCTACAAAAGGGTCTGCACGGTTTAGAAGCCGCAAGCCTTTCATGAGTGCACTCATGTCAGCAGGATCTGAAGGCTCAATTGCAACTTTCAGAGTGGGTGAAACCTGGAAAACCATGCTTGAGAAAGGCCAGCAATTAATTGTAGATGAAAGAGTAGCACTTTTCAATATATGCTGGCCAAGTCCTCGAATGGCAACAATATTCCCTGCTTTAGCAGAGGTCAATGGTTTCAACCCCTGACCCATCATTAGATATAATGATTGCAACTCGGCTTCCTGTACGTGCTTCTGCACAACGTCCCCCTTCAATGGGTCATATAATGCCGAAAGCACGAATACCCTCTGTCCTGCACAGAGAACCCCACTGAAGATCCTGGCAAATGCAAGGAAGCATTCTCCTGACTCTTCATCCTCTGCAGAATTGTTCAGAGTCTCTCCACGAGGAAGCAACTTCCACGGAATGGCAAACATCTTAGAGACAAATGCAACACATGGCGAATCAGGGCTGGAATCACAGGTCTCGACAGATTTCCTCACAAGCTCGGCCTCTGCAAGCACATCAGAGCTGTTCTCATTATCCAAGATTTCTCTCTTAGGTAGCAATCTCGATATGCGAAAAGACTGAGCAGCAGCAGGATTAGGCATGTACTTAACCACCATAGACAATATTGCATCCGATAATGGAAGCCAACGGCTCATGACAGCTTGTAGCACAGCTTTCGGGTCCCTGTTCTGAAGTTCACGCGGAGGTACTGATAAATTGAATGACTTTATAACCTTCTCCAGTACACCTCTATCACCATCTGTCTCCAAAGCAAACTGATAAACCTGCCAAAGTGGCTCGAGCACAAATTGCACAAACATGGGCCTAGCCTTGGTTCCACTACTAAGTCCCTTCTTCCCAACAATCATCTTGGTCTTGACATTGAAATATCGAGGACCCCATAATGCTTTCTGTAATGCAGCTGAGCTTGCACCGAGTTTCGTAGCATAAAATTCTGCAAAATCAGGTATGCTAAATCCCCATCCATCCAGTGCACATGCAAACACAACATTCCCCTTCTGGGGTTGAAACGTCTCCTCCTCATCATCCTCAGGAAACTCATAATTCTCATCAACAATGTCACCCAACGGAGCTGCTGAGAGAATAGCGTCCACATCCGACAAATACTTTTCTGACTTATATGTGCTCACTATGCTATTAACTTCATGCACAATCCTCAACAACCTATTATATGCCTCCATGGGGCTCAATCTCAGTTCACATATCAATCTATCAACCTTATTCAAAACTAAACATGGAGTCAACTTCTCGATCCAAGCTTGTCGCAGCACTGCATGGGTCTGAATGTGGACACCCTCCACTGCATCTACTAATACTAGTGCACCATCACTCAACCGCGCAGCTGTGGAAACTTCGCAGCAAAAATCCATGTGGCCTGGCGAATCTATTAAATTTAGGGAGTGCTCTTTGTATTCTAGAGCAATAGAGGAACTCTTCATCGTTATTGCTCGCCTTTGTTCCTCATCTAAATAATCCATAAATCTAAGTTTACCAGCTTGCTTCGGATGGAGCACACCCCCACCATATGACGCAATTAAATGATCCGCTAACGTAGTCTTGCCATGATCCACATGGGCAAGAATGCATATATTCCGGATTTTTTCACAATCAAAATCTTTTTCACCCATATGTTCAACAAAATTTTACTAATACAGCCTCAAACGAACAAACCTAAAAGCCTTAATACTTCTATAAATACAACAGTATTATTTTAAAACAAAAGGGGATTATAAATTCAATTCCCGTAGCAAAAATGCAATCTTGCTAAACACCCTCCGTGTAAAATTGACTGCTTTCACAAAAAAAGAAGTCCCTTTATTCTGACTCAAAGATTTAAATAAACCCAGCCAAAAAACTAGACAGATAAATGTGAGGAAGAGAAAAGGATTTTGGTTCAAGGATCGGGAGAATTTCTGTTGTGTTCTTTTCTGTGAAGAATTAAAGGAAGCCCGAAAATAGAACTGATTTTATTGCAATTCTTATTTTCGTCTGTAAACCTAAAAAGCATGCTGTTTGGTTAAACAAGAGAGAATACCTGTATTTTAATGTACGAAAGATTTAGGGTTTCATAGCGCGGTCGAAATTGGGAAGGGTGAAGACGAAGCTTGGGAACATATACCAATTTTGGGATTTGGGCCTAAATATATTTCATGGGCTTCTAAAGAGGAGAAGGAAAAGCTTATAATGAGCACTAATGAAAGAAATATTTAGATTTTTAGGGCACGTTTATTTAGATTTTTTAGAATAAATTTTGTGAAAAACATTTTTTTTTTTTTTATAATATACGACTAAAAAGTAGGAAAAACTATGAAATATTTTATTGAAATAATTTATATTTAAAAATTATTATTTCGAACATTTTCTTGTATGCTAAATATTTGTAATGCTCACGAAAATAAAGCTTTTCTTGCATGAAAATATTTGTTGATATAAACGAAAAATAAATTACATTCAATCTCGTAAAATTAAATAAATTTCACTAGTTGTCCGCGCTTTACAATCAATTGCCAAAATAGATGATGTAGCTCAGCATCACAAGGATCTTTAAACTTCTAAGAGTCGAGTCTAAAAATGTGCGGTTAAATTTAAAGTTAATAAATTTATTTATTATTTCAAATATATGTAGACATGCTATTTTTTCTTACTTATAATATAAATAAAGAATTATAAAATTTTGCTCTGATCAATAAAAATAATTATTTTTTAACTTATTTATTTTCTAATAAGTAAATTTTGAGGATAGGTAGGCATATTCCAGGATTCTGCGAGTTACTTAGCCCATGTTTGGGCCAAATTTTTTTTTTTCATTCTCATTTTCAACTACACATTCTTTAATAAAATAATATTTTCCATCACATTAATAATTTTTCCTCTTTTTTAAAAACACATTCTTCATCAATCTATTATTCCAAAATATATTATTCCAAAATAATGTGGCTCAAACACATTCATTTTCACTTGGACTTGGGAAATTGGGTCAAATAGCCACT
>CAIGRT010051798.1:0-23522 GCA_903798405.1 Fraxinus platypoda | reverse complement strand
ATTGACAAGACAAGACACAAATATATTTTACACAAAAGTCACATCAATCATTCAAATGAGGATCTTCATCATGAGCAAATCTTTACACGTGGGTCGCCACCAGCTGCAACAGAGCCTCAGATTCGTAGCTGTGCTATAGGCCTCGGGTAGTACCTGGGCCTCCGTTGACGACATAGCCTCGGAATAAGGGCCTCGGCTAATAATGATGGCCTCGGAATATGTCAAGGCCTCGGAATAAGGGCCTCGGTCGACACGTCAGAGGCTAGGAAGATACATCCTGGCTTAATTGGCTGGTCCCACCGCTAAAATATGGTGCCACGTGGCGTTTCCATTTATGAGTCGTAACAACTGATGTGTGATTTTATTCTCTAGTCACAAAATTTCTTTGAGGTTTTATTCCTTTAAATTGCTAGTAAGTTTTGTTCCTTTTTGTTACTTGAAACAGTGTGACATAAAGAATCTCAAGATTATAACTCAATTTTATGTTTACCAGGTCCGATGGTGAAAATCAGGACGAACGACCAAAAGTGGATAAGTTGTTTTTAAAGAAAAAGGGAATAGGCTCAGAAGCCAGGGCTGAAATCATGGCTAATGCAGATGCAGACTTACAGTTGCTGGGGGAAGCGGAACGAGAAAGATGGCTGTAAAAGCAGAAGAGGCACAGGCGTCAAGGACAGGAAGATGAAGTATGCCTGAGAAATTAGCGCTTGATCTTATATTTTCTTCTCCCATTCTGAACACTTTTTTTTCACTTTTCCCCTGATGGAAAATGGCTGCAATATTTTGTTTTGTTTGATAATTATGATTTTAGCTTGACTTACAATAATTATGAAGTGACATTTATTAGCAAGTTGGCCCTCCGGGACAGTTGTTGTGGGGGTGGGCAACCTAGATCATACCTTCTGTCTAGGAAAACACAGTTAGTTTTCGACTTTTATTTCTAAACGATAACATGCATGTTGGAATTATAAATTCCATAGTTTCTTACAATAATTGTAAAAGAGATTCATGTGCATCTTACAAGTGCTGCCGGAGTTTTAAATGCAAGATGAGTCTGAAGGAACTTGCAGAATTCAGCCAATACATCAATAAAAGGGGATGTGTAGTTAACTGTCAGAGAGGCTTTGAGCATAAAGAGGGAAGAACAATTGAAACAATTGGAGGCTGGATTCCCCGAATCCCTTGACCATAGTGATGAAGATGAATCTAGTTTTGATGCACGAATGAGTCAGCAGATACTGAGAAAACGCACGGAGCTTGGAGATTTGCCTATCGAACAACAATTACACAGTGGTGAGTTGAATTATCTGCTGAATTTTATGTCAATTTTTTATTTATTTATTGTAATAGTCTCATTTTGGCTCAGTTCCCTGCCCTTCTGTGCTCAGGAGTCCACTTAACTCTCAATATATTTTTGGTTTGATAGGATCAGCCTTCTTCAATACTTGAATCAGCTTCAACATTAATTTTCACTAAACCATTAATAAGGCCATGGTATTTATGTTCATCAGAGGCTGGCCCCCTCCCACCTTCTGTTTTGTAATTTTTAAACTCCACGAACTTGTTATTTTAATGATAATAATTACTGCCGATTTGGTGCAGACATTCATATCAATGATCTCATTTCGTTCTTTGGCTATGACCATATTGAATGTTTCATTTCGCTCATTAACTGAGCATAGAAAGTCATGGATGTTGAAAGAAACATACAATTTTATAATCGATTTCATAATGTCAAATTTTTTTAATTGAATCACATCCTAGAGGGGTGCATAAAGCAACCTTCATTTGACTGCTCAAGAGTGATACACGAGCCAAACATTCATTCTAAGTGGAAATACAAATTAATAGAAAAGGAAACATATTCTAACATAAGTACTTATTTCTTCAGAGAACATTAAACTAGTTGTATTTCAGACCTCTCTCTCTTTAACTTTTGAATCTCACCAACTATGTGGATTGATCGTGTTCAAATAGTGTTGAGAGACCACTTTGTGTAGATGTTGTATGCTGGGAAAACTACGAGTCAGCTATTTTATATGATACCTTGTGAATGAAATAAAAATATAGATGCCTTCACTGAAGTTCTTATGCTGGAAGTGGTAATTTTGAGCTTCCTGTTCATCATTGGAAATGGTAAAGAGGAATAGAGTCTTGTTAATGGCTTGTGATTTGAAATAGCTTAGAGGGGAAGTTATTCTTCCTCTGAGACACTATCATTGAGATACAGAAATTGGAATTACTGGTTGAGCAACGAAACTCACAAGTTCCGTAGTTTCTTTATTAAGGGTGTTTTGGACTTATTATGTTATCTAGGGTTTTACACTTTATATAGTCTCTTTGTAATCTTTTTGTCATTGTTGAATAGTAAAACTTCATTTAGCAATCCTTGTAAGAGTTGACCCTGATGAGTGTGTAGAGGTACCACCTGCAGGCTGTCACACTTAACTTATCCCACCTCCCTCCCCACCACACTAACTTAGATGGCTACTATCTTTCTCTGGCAAAGTATGCTTTTAATTTGCTTTCTCGTGCTAGCATCACATACAATAAGACTATTTTGACTCCCTTGGAACCAAATATCAAGTTTAATCCTATGGATGGTTCTCCTCTCAATGATCCTACTCTATCGCCAGCTTGTTGAGAGGCTGATCCATTTAACGGCTTGATATTGTCTATGCAGTTCACTTGGTTAGTCAGTTTATGCTTGCTCCTCGCACTTCTCACTTCTCTACTGTTCTTTGAATACTTCGCTATGTGAAAGGGACTCTATTCCATGGACTTCATTTTTCAGCTCACTCATCTCTAGTACTATCTGGGTATTCTGATGCAGATTGGGCTGGTGATCATACATATCGTCGTTCCACTACTGGTTACTGTTTCTTTTTGGACGACTCTCTTATTTCTTGGTGCAGCAAGAAACAGACTGTCACGGCTCGTTCTAGTATAGAGTCGGAATATCGTGCCCTTACAGATGCTATCGCAGAGTTACTTTGGCTTTGTCGTTTATTAGAAGATATGGGTCTCTCCCACTCATCTTCTATTGTTCTTCATTGTGACAATCGAAGTGCTATTCGGATTGCTCATAATAATATGTTTCATGAGTGCACTAAACACATTGAGATTGATTGTCATTTTATTCGCCATCATGTTACTCTTGGTACTCTCCATTTAGTTTCTGTATCTTCCTCTGATCAGACTGGTGATATTTTTACTTAAATAAACAGAACGAGAATGTAGGAAAATGAACACCAAAGAAGTTAAAAAAGGAGAGGTGGTTGTTATACTCCCCTTTCTCTGATGCAAGCTGAATATCCAAATTAGAACATCAAAATCATGCTTTGAAATTATTCTAGATAAGCTCAAATCATTTAAAGGCACTATAGCAGGTATGAAATGAAGAGCTGTGAACAACTGCTACAGACTGTTATAGAATAAACAGAAGATAATATTGTTAGCTATGTTGTCAAGTTCATAAAATGGAAACCTAGACTGTTGTGCGGAGAACCCCAATGAAGTGTATCAACAATTTTATAGTTGTTTACAATTGTTTGGCACTCTAAAATATCTGGAACTGGCATGCTGCTTATAATAGTATGTGTTCATTATCCTCCGTCTTGAGCATCTATGTGACAATACATGTATTTTTTATCATTTACACTTACATTTGGCTTGTGTAGAGCATGGAACATCAGGGGATCGTGCAGCATCACCACCAAGGTATAGGCTATACTTTTTTCAAGCATGATTTTTTGTTGTTTATTGACATTCAGTATCACGTGTGATCAAGATAAAACAAATATGGCAAAATCCTGTCAGTTTACATTGTACCAAGGAGTTCTATATATCATCTTCAGCACCTATGTATGGGCTAAATTCATGCAACATGCAGATGTTGATAAAGAATCATGCACTTCTAGCATATCTAACTATGTGCTTGTTTGACTAAACTTAAATTGTAATTTAAGCTGGTCGTACATACTTTTTATCTACACATTCGGTAGGACCAATAACTATATCCACATATTTTTTTCTCAAGCATAATCCATATTCTGTTAACTACATGGGCGTGCCGCGTGTGTCGACAAAAGATATGTATGTACTGATACTGCTCGGGAACAAGATCATAACATTGTTTAGGACTTTTCGTCTACCACGAGTGTCTATGTACATTGTAGGCTTCTAGCAATTTCATGCAACTTTACCTTGTCACTCTTTTTTGGCTCAGTTGCTCAAGACGTACTTGCATTCATTTCTATATGTGTGGCTCCTACAACTTAGCTGTCAAGTACTTTGTTGAAACTTGGAGAAGATAGTTATACTGGATAGAAACTATTTATGTTGGAATTAGATTTAAAGAGTCATTTCTGCTGAACTAAATGATTCTGCTTTCAATTTACTTCAGGAAATTTCACGTAGCATCGGTTTTGATAATTCAAATTTAAAGGCTATATTTCCCCTCATTCAACTTTAACTAGTTTCAGGCAATAGTCAGTGCTGAAAAGATGCAGCACTTAGATTCTTCTCGTTGTTTCCTGTCTTTGTGTATTAGCATGTGTAGGTGCTCTTGGGCATTCAAATTAATTATTTCGATCACTTGAAATGGCTAGACAATCGATATTAACTTTGAGGGAAATATGGTGTCTCTCTTTTATATTGTGCATTACTGATGTGTGATTTTATTTGATAATCACAAAATTTCTTCGAGTTTTTATTCCTTTAAATTGCTAGTAAGTTTTGTTCCTTTAAGTTACTTGAAACAGTGTGACATAAAGAATCTCAAGATTATGACACAATTTTATGTTTACCAGGTCCGATGGTGAAAATAAGGACGAACGACCCAAAGTGGATAAGTTGTTTTTGAAGAAAAAGGGAATAGGCTCAGAAGCCAGGGCTGAACTCATGGCTAATGCAGATGCCGACTTACAGTTGCTGGGGGAAGTGGAATGAGAAAGACGGCTGCAAAAGCAGACTAAATGGGAGTCAGACTAAAGTTTACTTCTGAGGCTGGCAAGGTACTCTGCAGTTCTCTAATGCATCGTAGCAAACTATACATTTTGACAGCAGTTGTAGTTATAATGGAATAATATTTCATCTGAGTTTTGCTTGTGATACAGAAAAAGGGGGAAGGAAAATTGAGGGAAAACATGCATATCAAGGACAAGCTTCAAAGCGGAAGAACAAGAATTCCGTTTCCATAATTATCCAATACTCTAGGGGTTCACCAACATCCTCAACAGTCTTAACTGTGTTTTCCCAAGAAATATATAATCGCAAATTGTAATCTCCCATTTTCTACAGTTTCATTTTCTCTGAAACCAATGGAATTCATATTTGGTCATTCTTAATCTTGTTAATCGCAGAAATCAAGCATTTAAAGTAGATATTATTGTTAAAGTAAGTGACTTGTGAAGGTATTGATTATGTTAATAAAGATTAGCTGTTTTGTTTTCAATTTGACATGCTGAACTAGATGCATATGACCAAAATTTGTTATGTTATAATTATCATAAGCTAGTCTTGTGATGCAATATTCTTAATCATGTATTTGCCCGTGTCTCATGCATGATGGGTGCATCATCTATAGAACAGGAAAAAGGGAAATAAAGAAACTTGATCAGATAATGGTACCAGTTTTAAGTTTTAACTTCAGAATGTACAAGTCTTGGAATATATTCAATTTTAAATTTTCATTTTTCCCAAAAAAAAATGACTGCTTTGATGTCAATATGATACGGGAGATAAAAGGCCTCGACCCCGTGTCACTTTTTGCCAGGGATCCATTAGTGGACCTATTCAGTAATTGTGCCCTCTTCCGCATTCTTTTACAGGATAACATGTCTCAAAGTGATGACTCGAACGACTATGTGGTGCATGACCCTCTTTTGGAGAAGGGAAAGGAGAAATTCAACAAAATGCAGGCCAGGCAAAAATGACGAGAACGAGAATGGGCTGGCAAATCTCTCACTTGATCTCGAGTTCATCTTTCAGAACAAAATTACTAATGACAAAGCAACTACTACGGTAGAACGATGCTTAACAAGGTGAAAGTTCTCTTCTGCATGAATTGTATTGAGCACGACTAAACAGTTAGGATATGTTTGGTTAGCGGTAACGAACGGATAAGAATGACACTACAATAGACAAGATATTAGCTTCTTTTCTTCATTGATCTTGTCAACCAAACATGCCATAAATGTGTGGGTGCTGCTTCTATGCTTTTCTTCTTTTATGTTTAAACTTTTATTTGACCCGTGGCTGTTCAATGCGATCCGAAATGTACCAGGCAAAACATAATATCATCCTTGTATCTTCCTTTATGTGCATAACTCATGTCACTTCTCTCCATTTCTGTCTCAGATAGTTACCAAATCAATTTTGCTGCTTGCTTTTGCTCTCCTCTTGTGAGTTATGTCGGCTCCGCTTTCCGCGGATCAGTGTCCCGTGGCCGTTTGATCTATCTGAACGTCATCAATGCATGAATCTGAAGTATATGTCTGCATCATCTGATCATTCAGGTAATAAATATCACGCGTGTTGGAGGGTGGTCTCTTACATGTAGTAGAAAAGCATTCAATTTTGGTTCTCTTCCATCCAATCCTTTACCAGTTTATTTTAATAATTTGTTTTTTTTTTTTTCTTATAATGGAGAGAAATCCCGGAGCCATCCTTCTATAGTAATAGAACATGGTTAAAATCAGATTCGATTGCTGCTACGGACTTTATTTAACATAAACTGCATGAATAAGACTTAAAACTGATTGCAATCTCATCCTTATATTGACATATGTAATTCCTTTTTATCTCACACAAATGTTCTTGTTTATTTTTGGAAGTTCCATTATGAATTATTTAAATTTAATTTTCTCCACTAGGCATTTGTCTATAATAATCCAAAATGACTCATTTTAATTTTGAAAATCATGCATGCAACACAAGCTAAGTATGTAATGGGAAACCTGAACCAGTGAACCCCTGACGTTTTAACGCACATGAGGCGTGACCCACTTAGAAATTGACAGGAAAAATAAAAATTCTTGATAAATGGGAAACCATAGCATGATCACATGTTAGTGAAAACATTTAGCAGAAATTCACATGGATCCTTTTGACTATTTGCCGTCTTGAGTTTTCCCATTTGATTTTATATAGCTGCCGTTTTCTAGAATTTATGGACCTTTTGGATTAATCTTGTCCAATTTTCTTGCATATTGGATTTTTCCAAGAAAAACAAATCAGAGTTTGTATCGAATTGAGTATATGCTCGTGTTAGACTTTTGGCTCGGTATGCCCCTTGCAGATAACGCGTTGGCCTTCCTATTTTCCTTTACTTTTCACCGAACATTATTGGACAGTAATACCAAGGAATAAAAAAATAAAAGTCGAGTCTTGTTTATTGTGCTATTTAATTTTGTCTATTATTTCCTTGTCTGTTAAACAATAAGTTTCTATAGACGGTACGCTACTCAATTCAAGTTAACGAAAAGAATATGCTCCTATTTGGACCCCATTATACGAAAATTTCTTTGATAAAATAATTTTGCACATAAACTCAGAATTTATCTCTATTTTTTGAACCATGCATTCTTCAAACAAAATTAATTCTTTCGAAAAATCACTATTAAACCACATGTTCTCCTAATATATTGTTAGAATTTGGTTTGCTTTTTTAATAACGAGACAAGATTTATATTGTTTTTTATCAAACTCATTTTTAATCACACATTTTATAGGATTCACAACTTTTAATCATGTAATATAAGATTATTTAATTTAAAAATATGTGATTGAAAATAAGTTTGAAAAAATTGAGTTTTTAAGAATGGAGCTCAATAGAGATTATAACTGGTCAATTCATGAATCACGTCGATTTTGGTATCGTCACGAAGGTAGGAAACGGGCTAATATTGCCGACCACATCCAGGATTGAATTTGGCAGAGATTTCAATTTTTTAACTTTTGTTGACTTTGTAGTACATTGCTTTATCTCTGTCTGTTCCATTTTTCATTGTGAATTAGTAAGCATCACACAATGTGCCACCATGAATAAGAGTTGTAGAGTATACACTTCTTATTTTCTTGAATAAAGAAACACAAAGGTTGGTTCAATATTTGGTAAATTACGACATATCGAATGAAGTATAATACACTTCTAACTTTTTCGTAACTTAACTTTGACTTAAAAAAGGAAAATATAAAGCTTCTTGTTCAATGCTATAGTCGTCAATAAATTTAAACAACAACAAATAAAAATGCGACCGTCAAGCGAAAAGATGGTGTAGTCTATTCAAAGAGCTCTCTCTCACAAAGTTAGTATAATTGTCATTCAGATATGTGTGAAAGAAAGAAAATGTAGAAATATTCATTGACATTAAAATTCGAAAAAAATTATAGGAAAGAGGGACTGACAGTTTGGTCTTCTTTAGTTACAAATCAAAGTCATCGTAACACACCATACCATAGAAAAAAATATGGATTCCAGGTCAGAGATAATTGGACTAGGAACTTGAACTCAGAATGGCAAATTGATTAGAAAAGAAAACTATAAATACTGGAGTTTTCGGTTGGCATCAAGAAATTAATTTACATTTAGTTTTAATTGTGCTAAGATTTAATCAGCATTTTCATTGCGAACATACCTTTTTCTTAATATCAATGTCTTAAAATGATCGAGGAAGTATATATTATAACAACCGCACTTAGATTATCAATGAAAGCGATATGCGTATGCAAAATTAATTCAAAAGTTGAAAAATGAAATAAATCAAGTTTGGATCAATTAAAATTTTATTTATTGTACTGTCTAATCTATCAATATAATATGTGACTTTTTGTTGTGTCCTTTAATTCACTCGCCAATCAAGCGCACGTTTGATCCTCATTTTTTGTTCAGAGTATATTTTGGAATAGTATTTTGTTGAAAAATGTGTAGTTCAAAAATAGGGAAAATTTTTGAGTTTGCGTGTAATATTATTTTGTTGAAGAATGTGTGGTTGAAAATAAGAAAGAAAAAATGTATTTTGAAAATAATGGGTATCGAATAATGGCCAAATATGTCATTTTACAAGAAGCATGGATTTCAATTTTGATTTTACTTTGTTGACTTTGTAATCCTTTCTTCACGGTGAAGAATCAAAGATCCTTCTCTCTCTTCCTTCTCTCAATCTAGAAGAAAACAAAGTATTTTTTTTTATTTTTTTTTTTGAATAATGCTAAATAATCGCGGGCCCCACCCATGGGAGAGGGCTATCAAAATTGCTGTACAATTTTGACTGTACATTAAGCATTTTTGTTTTTTTTTTTTTAATATAGGATCTGGACAGTTAAATTTTAATATTAGTATTTTCAAAAGTTCGTTAAATAAAACTTCATCCGAATAATTATAAGTATCTATTAAAACAGTAGATTATTAGTTTTAATTAGTATTTCATTTTTTATTTTTGTTTCTTATCTTCTTTTAAATAAGTTATTAATTCCTTTATTCACTATTTCATGTGCCATATGACGTTGTTATGTAATTCTTTATTCAAAATCAACATTATCAATTAAATGAATGTCGATTATTGCATAATGAAAATGTAGATCTTCTTTGAGTCGAACGAACTTAATATATTTCTTTATTTCCTTGATAAATATAATTTATTTCTTTCTTGAATTCTACCTTGTGCCTAAATTGAGGTAAAAAAACAGATGACAAATGTACATTCTTATCACGTTACGCATGGAAACTTTATGCGTGTTAGAATTTCCTCGACAAATTGAGTTTGAATGCTTACTCATTGGTCCGATAAAGATAGATTTAATTTTCTTTTTCTCATTTATTTTGTTGAGAGTATAAATATTTTTTTATTTTTCTAATATGATCCTATTTAATATACTTTATTATTATTAACAAATATAAACTAATTATATTTAAATTATTATTTAATGTAGGGGTGTGTATTAGAAAAAATGTAAGAAAATTTATATTTTTAACTATATTTATTACATTTTTTTAATATGTGTGAAAATAGAAATAAATCTATCTTTATTATGAAATATGACTGCTTACCAAATATGAAAGGAATAAAAGAAAGTTGCTTGACTGAGTATTAAAATTTGGAACTCTGCTAAATTCTCGTGGACATGAGTCGAGTATTCAAATTTGGATGCATGAATGTGGCGATGGGCCAGTCGAGCAGATTCAAATTGGCAATTTGGCACGGCTCTCTGGTTCTTGTCGACATGAGGCAGACTTTTTTTTTGTTTTGTTTTTTTTTTCTTTTTTTAAGAAATTAGTAAAATAAGCAAAATAACGAATCGATTTGAGCTCAAGACAAATTAGCTCATGGAAAAATCGAGTTCGACTCAGTCCAGTCGAGTCTGGACGGCCCACAAGCGACTCGACCCATTTGTGACCCTACCATTTTCAAATTTCAATCCAATTTAAATCATTCTTCTTTATAATAATCTTATACTGTATAATAATTTTTTTGATTAATTCTAAATAGTGGTGTATATAAACAAATAAGTAAAATAATTCTCAAGTTAGGAAAAAAAAAAAATATTTATTATTATATTATTACCGAACAATGTCCCAAAGGAGATTCATCGAACAACGTTCTACTTGATAACTCTCTCGCGTCACCGTCTTTAACCTACCTTTTTTTTTTTCTCTCTCTCTGACTCTCTCCCTAAACCGTGTTCACACCTTAGCACATGTTTTCTCTCTCTATATCTATATCTATATCTATATCTATATGTGTATAAATACTTTGGCATACCTTTTCAAACTCTCATTCTGTAGCTTGACAATTTTTTAATGTGTTCACATTTCCATTCACACATTCCGTCAAACAAATTAAGTGTATGAAGCTTGTATTGTACCCAGAAAAATCCAATTACTCCACTTTTCGCATTGTTGCAACTTGTTCTTTACATTTTCCTAAATTTTTGAAGAAACCCATATCGAAATGAATGAAAACAAGCTGAAAAGGCGAAGGAAAAGGGAGAATGCAAGCATTATTGATGAAGAAACTGGTGAAAATCAGGGTGGGGTGAAGACGAAAGAATTGAAGGAGATATTAACTTCATTGATTTTGCTTGACGATCAAGGAAAGAACGAGCAAGAAGAGTTCGCTAAGGCGAACAGGGAAGAGAGGATTCAATTCGAGGAAAATCACAAGAAAAAAACGCGCACAATGATGGATTATTACTCGAAATTTCAAGAGAGTCATAAAGATTTGGATCAAATTGATGGGGTTAGAAGAAGAAAATCTCGCGCTAATGCTCTTACTGTTGCAATTGGTGCAATAACAATGGAGAATTCAGTTTCAATTTCTGATGAGACTAGTAAAGATAATCAGGGTAATACAACAGCCAAGGCCGGGGCTGGTCCCGGCCGGAGGCTGTGGGTTAAGACTAGATCGACAGATTGGTGGGATCAATGCAACAGTCCTGAATTCCCTGAAGAGGAATTCAAAAGGGCATTTAGAATGGGGAAAAATACATTTGAAATGATATGTAATGAATTGACTTCTGTTGTGGCAAAGGAGAATACTATGTTGAGGGATGCAGTTCCTGTTAAGCAAAGAGTGGCTGTATGTATATGGAGATTGGCCACAGGGGAGCCTCTTAGGCTCGTTTCGAAGCGGTTTGGATTGGGAATTTCGACTTGCCATAAGCTCGTGCTCGAGGTTTGTTCTGCCATAAGGAAGGTTTTGATGCCCAAGTATTTGCAATGGCCAGATGAGGAGAATGTGAGGAGGATTAAGGATGAGTTTGAGGCGATTTCCGGGATACCTAATGTGGTTGGATCAATGTATACGACTCATATACCGATCATTGCTCCTAAGATTAGCGTGGCTGCGTACTTTAACAAGAGGCATACTGAGAGAAATCAGAAGACTTCGTATTCGATTACTGTTCAAGGTGTTGTTGATCAGAGGGGAGTGTTTACGGATATCTGCATTGGTTGGCCGGGATCAATGGCTGATGATCAGGTTTTGGAGAAATCCGCGCTTAACCAGAGGGCTAATGCAGGGCTCTTGAAGGGTGTTTGGATTGTTGGGAGCTCTGGATACCCTCTAATGGATTGGGTATTGGTGCCTTATTCGCAGCAGCATTTGACGTGGACGCAGCATGCTTTCAACGAGAAGATCGGGGAGATTCAGAGGATTGCTAAGGATGCATTCGCGAGAGTGAAAGGGAGATGGGGCTGCTTGCAGAAAAGGACCGAAGTGAAACTTCAAGACTTGCCCGTGGTTCTTGGAGCTTGTTGTGTTCTGCATAATATATGCGAATTGAGGAACGAAGAATTGGAGCCGGATCTAAACTTTGAGCTAGTGGACGATGAAATGGTCCCCGAGATTGGTTTGAGATCAGCTAACGCGATGAAAGCTAGGGATACGATTGCTCATAATCTTTTGCATCATAACCATGCAGGGACATCGTTTCTATCATAGGAAAATTGCACATCTTTCTGCAAATGCAGTGTTGAAAAAAATTGGACGTAGACGATCATAAACTTTATAGGTAATAATGTTTAATTGTTGTTTTTGTTGAATGAATATTATATTTGGACATGTGTCGTGGCTTTGTACAATTGTCACAATTTCTTCAAAGGGGCCTAAAAGCAAGTGTTTTTTTTTGAGAAAATTAATGATTGTTGTCTTGTAGGATGGAGGACTCAAACCATAGAAATCAGACACGTATTGTGTTATAGGTTTAACTTATAACCTGTAGGTGAGCTTTACTAATTAAAAGAAAAAGACGTTTGTCTTGTATTCTTATTATGAATAATATTTTTTAAAGTTGCCTTCAAAAGCACGATATAAACACAAAGAATTTACGTGGTTCGACCGAATAAAACTTCACTGATAACAAAAATGAGAAAATATAGAAGAGTAATCCGAAATGCTCTGAAGTTTATGCCAGGCAAGTCTAGCCATTTTACAAACACGACAATAATGTACGGCGGCTTGTTTGTTCAATTATCAAGGAAAATGGCAAGAATCATCCCTTATTTCGAAAGTTAATTATTGTTGATGACATTAACACCACGTATGATTGATGTTTATGGGGGACCATTGAGTAACGAGATATTTTATATTTTGTTAACCATAATATTGGTTTCTTTTATACAATTATTATCGGTGTTTTTTCTTTTTAAATAATTATTATACATCCTAATGAATTTTTAGTTCTTTCCAACAATGAACTTAGGGTACATTTGATTGTAAGAGTGAAATTTGGATGGAAAGAAAATGATTTCCATAGAAAATAATTGCCTGAAATTTATTTTCCAGAGAATTGTTAATTAAGTGTGGTTGATTGGTATAATTTTCACCTGAAAAATATTTAAATTTTGGATCTTCTGATGTTCGTTTGGCTTCGTTTTTTATGNGATCTTCTGATGTTCGTTTGGCTTCGTTTTTTATGAAAATTGTCTATTAATGAGAAATTTTTTTTACAATTGGTGATAAAATTTGTGTCCAACGAAAGAAAAAAACAATGGTGGGAAAATGATTTTCTTCATTTCCTTCAATTGGTGCACGTGTGGGGGTGGGTGGAATTAGTTTTCATGGAAAATGGTTTTCTTCATTTCCCTCAATTGGTGCACGTGTTGGGGGTGGGTGGAATTAATTTTCCATAGCAAACAAAACCCATCAAACAACCATTTCCATGATTTTCCATTTTCCTTGGATAAAAAGGACTATCAAACATAGCCTTAGTGGATTGAAAGGAGAATCGAGCAAGATGATTTGTATATTCAATTATCAAAGAAAATGGCGAGAATCATCCTTTTTGAATACTACTCTCCTTTTGTGTTAAAAACAAAGCTAGTTCTAATTAATTATGTGAGCCCGGGCCCTGCATGAGCGTAGTAGAAAAACTGGAAAAGGCATGGCCCCAAAAAAAAAATTTGGTGTGCCGGGCTTGCCAAAAGAGGGGCCTCTACCGAGCCTAGGCCGGGCCACCTCAAACAGGAATTGTTCAAGCCCGATTTACACCTCTAGTCAGAACTCATAACCTGTCATTCACTAGTCTTCTCTTTAGCAAGAGTATGCTCCAATAAATTAAACCGCATGCATATCGACCTCCTCATTCTTCACCACCAAAACTCATCATGGGGAAATAATAAAAGATGAAGGAAAGGGCTAAAAGAAACAATCATATTGCATGGAGAAAATCCACAAGCACTCGTAAAATGAAAGGGGCGTTGAATACCAATATATTTACATAGAACATTATACTTTTTGTTCAATAAGAAGTTATGCTAGGAGGACACTGAACACAATTTTTTTTTTGGCTGAAACACACAATGTCATGCTAATATTTGACTCAAAAATCACCTTTTCAGCAGGCTGACCCAACTGCAGTATTTAGAGGGTATCCAATTAGTCAGCTCGCGAGGCTCTACTCGGGTCATCAACCTCCAAATTGTTGCCTGTCCAGGTCAGAGGGCAGGCTAAAGGGAAAGTGAGCAAAAGAGATCCTCAGGACAGGGGACTCGGCTTTCTTGTCATCAAACTTGTAGCCTGCAGGTTAATGGCTTGATCAAATATAGGTCATGAATGTACCAATAGATATGACATAGAAAGAGCAATTTTTTGGTCATTTCTTGTTAGGCTGCATTGAATTGCAAAGTGACTGTTAAGCTTCATTATTATAGATCACAGGGGTCATGGCAAGAACTACTATCGCGCTATGATAATCACTTCTCAGAAATTTGTAGTTCCAACGTCTACAAAAATCATGGTATAGATTATAGAGTCCTCCAATTTTCTTTTGGGGGGAGGGGCGGGGTGGGCCTAATAATCAATTAACGGACATATGAGATCAAGAAGCTTAAACTTAATAACAAAGAGTTGGCAAAAGAAATGTTGTGCTTCCCTGTAGAATTTTAGGAGGGGAATCAAGCGAACAGGAATCTCGCCAAGAATTTTATAAAAACAGAAAGCCAGAAAATATCTTGAACCTTGAAGTGCTTCCTTGGCAGTAAGAGCGCATTTGGCATCAGAAAACTCAACAAAGCACAAGACCATAGCTTTGTCTCCAGTCTGCAAAATGACGGTTTGGTAAGATATAAATTTAAGAAACAATAAAACCGAATGAAGGAATCAGGGAGACTGGCAATTGCATTGCATAATAGTACAAGCATTTGAGAAATTATGAAAAAGGAGCAAGAAGGCCATGGCTTAGTCTGAAGTTGTGTACAAGATTCATATGGAAAATAATCTTTTTTTTTTTTTTCAGTATAACTACTTCTCACCATTCACCAGAGATGTATAGTTATTTCCAAATCCAATGGTCACTAAAATCTGAATATGTAACTCCCAACTGCAACATGCCATCTTACTGATCATGCAGTGATATACATAACAAAAATGTGCCATGATTGCAAATAGAACACATATTCCACAAACATGTATAATCATTAAAGGCCATATCAACAGAAAATGACTACCTATACAAACTACAAGAATAAATGTTACATTATTGAATATTTCAATTTTCCACATTGCAAATTGTAAACCATGCATAATCGAGCAAAAGATGAGAGGCTAACTTACGCGTCTAGGCTCCTTATGAACAACTCTCAGTTCTCTAAACCCAATGAATGGGCGAAAAAGATCTGTTTACTAGTCAAGGAGTAAGTATCAAAATACAGACACAGTCTTGGGACAAGAGAAGTGATCATGTTAGCTCAAATAACTATAAAACATCACTCTTTACCCTCGGAGGTGGGATTCCATAGGAGCAATATTGTGCCCAGAATGACATCTTAGCACAACTAAACTTTAGTCACGTGCAGTGAGAAAATATTTCTTAATTAATGCTGGAAAGCCCCAAATACATTGTAAAGAACCAACAGAACACCTGATCTTTATCACTCACATAAACAAACCCTCACAAATAATATAAGGAGACAAGGAAAAGCATTAACAAAAATACAATAGCAAGGATACGACCTATTTCTCTTCTTGTACAGTCATTAGGAAGCCCATCAACAAACAGAATGTTCGACTCTCCTGCTGGGTCTTGATTGCTCTCAACCCTTCTCACAGAATTGGGCCTTTCAAAAGTCGCATCAGGGATGCCAGGACTAATGCGTGGAGCAGCAACTCGAGGATGACCTAGTAAATTTGGATCTTCCAAAGACGGGTAAGGTTTAATGCTTGTTCCAGTCAATGATCCATTAAGACCAGATTCCTGACGAACGCCAGCAGTATCATCTACACCATAAGCCCCAGGACGAGATGGTAATATCTAAAAATAAAGCCAAGATACAAACTGTTCATTGCACGCATTAAATATCTTGGCAGAAGTCCAAATCGGAGGTGATACTTACATCTTTCTGATTAAAATCTGAAAAACTACCCTGCAAACCATTGGAGCTATATGGGTTACGAGTTGGTAATATAGCTGCTTCAGATGATAAGTAGCCAGGAAATCTTGGTAAATGGATGCTTCCTGTTTCCATGCAACTAATTTAACCATCAGTTTAAATGAATAACATATGAAAAAAAATATGAAGCGAAGATAATCTTCGCAAGAGATCCAGCTACCTTATCGAAGATATAAAAGCTAATGTCATCAAAATAGGATGTTTTGGTTTCAGACTTTCAGTTGTACAAGTATATAGTCTTTTCAGACATAGCCTACAGCTGCATTATGCAAAGTTACCATGTAATACATTAGGCCCATAACACGGAAAGTTCTTCAAAACTAGTTTACTCCCAGAAATGAAAACTAAAATCAGAGAACATTTTTGTTAACATACCAGCTCATAAAATACACAACCAAAAACTGTAACTGGAAAGTCAATCTTTATGGTAAAAATAATCAATAGGTGCTCATCATCTTATATACAATTATTCCATTGTTCTCCTTCACATAATGTGTCTTGGACCAAACATCCTCAACCAAGTTTCTCGTCAGTGCAGCCTAAACACATCCACCAAGGTCTCATTTAGTAACTGGATTGCACGCACTTCCAAGACAGAATCTCTTTTGTATTTTTCTAGACTGTATGCCAGTAATATCTAAAGGAAATAAAAGAGACGTGTTCAACTGCCCCTGTTTGACACCCATTCTATTTTATTTTATTTTTCTCTTTCTTCGTTTCAACCACACATTCCATCAACAAAATAATATTACACATAAACCCAAAAAAATTTCCTTACTTTTTAACCCCACATTCTTCCATCAATCACTATTCCAGAATTTATTATTTCCCCAAAATGGGTGTCAAAAACAAGCTGATATATTAAAAATAATGCGTTTTTGTTTTTTCTTGATTATACACCAGTAACCAAACCCCCTGTAGCTGAACATTATCAGATCATTAATTAAAAATAATTAAAAATGTGCTGCAGTATAGAGTACCAGGACTTCAAGCAGTAAAACTGTGTACAACAAAATTATCTTGAATGCATGACACAATTTCCCAACACATAATTTTGCTAGCAAAGTCATTACAAGAACCATGGACATCAATGAGTTTCATAAAGCCACGGATCATCCCAAAAAGACCTCGGTCTCTTTTCTATCATAACTTAATTCAGCAAAAAAACAATTCGCTAATAAATAAAAACACTGTTCCTAAGGAACAGAATCACCTTATCTGTCCTTTACAGTTTCAATTTTTTTTTACGCTGAAGATTGATCAAGCAAAAATCTTTACTATTCAATTACGAATTTTCGAACAAGTCATTCAAGAGCCAACCATTTATAAACCCATAAAAATCCGGCATTACTTTCTTATAGTTTTCTGTGAAATTACTGAAACAAAGTGAAAACTTCACCCTTAGACTGTCAAATATCAGCACCGTACAATATAAAAAAAAAATCTGCACCGAAGTTTTATTTTATAAAAATCAATAATTTACATGAATTTCAATGTTACTGATGAAGCGTTAATTGCAGATGCGTACAAGAGCGTGTGCGTATATGAATGTTAATTAGAATTGAGGTGATAAAAAATGAATAACTAACCTCTGTCAGCAGATGATAGAAGAGGAGGAGGAGGAGGATGAGCAGCAGAACCGCCTCCGCCGTATCTCCAGTAGGGTTCCCCCATTTAAATTTGTTTTTGTAATTATACAATTTTCTGCGTATTTCTGCCCCTTTAAGTTTAGGCTCAGCTCCTCGTTTGGGAGATTTTTGTATGAATATATGATTCTTCTTTTTTTAAGTATATGATTATTTTATTTTTAAAATTTATTTGTACTTTGTCTGTTTTTGACTTATATACTTATTTTTCGCGTTTTATATTTTTGATCATTCGCTTAACATATTTGACTGAGATTTATATTTACATCTCGAAAATTTCACCTCGCCAATTTGAAAAATAACTAGACAATTGTACTTGGAATCAAAATTATAACATCTTAACTAGGTCGAATTGATGTCCGGACTGTGAAATTTAACTCATGTTTGAATTATAAATATGAAAAAAAAAAGAATGAAAAACGTAATCGTAATTGACATCAATCGAAATAAAAAGAAAAGATGTATTGTTGAATCTCGTTGTGAATCCCAAGCTTCTCCAATGTCTTCTTGACCTTCGAGCTATTCTCCAAATTTTCAAGTTGAAAATGCTTCCTTGTACCCTAACGGGAAATATTTATAAACGATTAATTATAAAAATAGATAAAAGTGAATAGAAGATAAGTCAGTAGTACCTCTGAATCCTTCGAAATGTGTAGATAACAAATGTTTTGAGTGTTTATAGATCGTCTATAAATACGAGCCAAATATGGGCTAAGTATGAATTTACGTAACTGTGTAAAAGTTTTCTTCATATGTCCACAACTCCTTGCATGTACAGTTTCTCGATGTTTTTAACTATAATCACACACCTTTAAATTTCCAAAAAAATTCCTTGGGAGATGTACCAAGTTGAACATATTTCAAAATTTAACGTTTAATTTCGCCGTAAGCGAAATTATCCAAATAATATCCACTTTAATGATTAAACATTTTGCCCTCGAAAAAATTAAAAATCTGTTTGGCGTCAAGATGGAAAACATGCTTGAGTTGTTATACATAACTTCAAATTGCAATCCGTAAAATGCTTTAAAATCCAAACTAGATAAGCTTCCAAATGGTTTATAAATTGCCTAGTAGAAAATCCTTGCATCTTATCTTGGACACTTCAAAACCATCCACTCTTTTCATACATACATTTGATCCTTCGCTTCAATACTTTCTTTACACGTTTCTTTCTAATGCTCTCAAGATAAGAGATTTTCGCCTATAGCAACGAAAATAAATTAATTCAAAGCACTCAACGTAACCCTCGTTAAATAGTTTAAATAAATACACTTGTCAATTAATAATATTTTTGTAATATGGAGGGAAAATGGAGGAGGATGAAATGAAATTAGAGTTTGGGTGATATAATATTTAATTACCTGAATTAAAATTTTCACACCTGATTTTTGCACTTCGAAGTTTAAAAATCTGATCTATGTAATTTTCCCTAAATAAAAAAAAATCAAAAACATTAGAAAGTTCTGATTAGGAAAAAAGTAAAAAATTACGGTTGGCCCAACCCTATATTTAGTGGTGGAAAGTAGGGCAAACTGCTTGTCAGCTCACACGAATGAGTGAAAAATTCAATTTTAGTAAAAAAATAACATATATTGGTGAGCTTGCTTGGCTCGACTTGGTCCACCAAAGGGCGAGCCAAGCCGCACTTCGATTTGGAGGTAGGTGAGTCGAGCTGGGTCGAACCGTGGTGCTCGGCTCGTCCCTCTTCACCGCCCCTACCTATATTTGATAGGATATAAGAGTTGAACTCTTGAAAAAAGTTGTTGGCTCAATCTCATCTCTATATTTGTTTAAGGACATCACCAAATCAATTAATTGATCAAACCAACTTGATATAACGCATAATATGAACATGCAATTATCTTTGTTTTGCCCATGCTTTTCATACAATTTTCTCTTGTTTTTTCATTCTTTTATTCGATAATTGCATCATTCATTCTCAACTTTTCATTAAAGTTGCATAATTAGTCAACAAAAAATGTCCGCATACATTTATGTGCTTGCATACGAGCTAAAGCAAGCAGACAATGCCGAATCCATGGTGTATGAGAAGTAGCTTTAGAATTTTATTTTTTTTTGATTGCTTATAGTGAAATTGATGTATCTCCTTGATCATACACGATTGAGCATTAATTTTGTTATGAATCATAATTTGAGATTTAAACATCTATGAATACGAAGATTACTCAGATGGGAGCGAGCAAACAATTATAACGATACTATAGCAACTACAAATGTTCGGAAATCTAAATAAGACCCATTAAATTTAATGGTAATTTTAACTTTGTTTGCTTCACAGCTGAGAAGAACCTTGGTGGTTGTGAATGCCCTCGTATGTTGTTACTACGTACCTTTGATCCTCTGCGTCTCTTTCAACTCTCTTTTTCACTGGACATCCTTCAACTGAGCACTTGTAATAATTCCTGTAGATTTCATGTTATAATCGCGTTTGGTGTCGAAGCTATTAATGCATGCCTAGAATATAATACTAGATAGGATTGAGCATTATAATAAATAATACTTTAAGTGCTTGATTTTTTCTATTATGTTGTCTAATCAAGTTCAATCAATTTACGATACATTTAAGGATTGAGTGGTACAAAAAAAGATTTAACTCTTTTTTTTTTCCTATAATACTTCTTATCACATACAATCATCCCATGATATATTTGGTAGGAAGCATTAGATATTACTCAACATTAGGATAATTAGCATGAAACATCCATACCTTTAACTATTATTGTGCAAAACGTCCATATCTTTCATTTTTTGACATTTTCATTCTTAATTTACATTTGATTGTGCAAAATGTCATTTTCATCAATTTCCATCAAAATTTTCATTTAAGTAAAGGGTATTTTCGTTTTAATTTTTTTTCCCTCTCTCTTTCCATTCGAACCCATTTTTTCCTCTGTTAAAACCTTAGAAAAAAATATAATCATTTAACTCGTAGATTCAAATCAGTTTATAATCATTGGAGATGAAAGAAAATATTTATAACTTAAAATAATCATGGCTTGCAGAGCTTTAATGGTTGCGGCCAAGTTCGCCGCCGCATCCACTGCTAAAGCTACTAAAAACCACTACCGTTATCAAAATCAGTTTGCCCATGTGTCATCGAAGGGGGTACACAAATTACTTCTTATTTGTATTGGAGGTCGGACATTCCATTCTCTTCTCTTATTTTTCACGTGAAAAAATGGGTTCAAATGGGGAAGAAAGAGGGAAAAAATTTAAGACAAAAATACCCTTCACTTAAATGAAAAATTAGATAGAAATTGATGAAATTGATCTTTTGCACAATCAAAAGTGTAATTAATGGTGAAAATGCCAAAAAATGAAAGATGGTAACGTTTTGCATAAAAATAGTTAAAGGTAGGAACGTTTTGTGTTAATCACCCATCAACATTATACTCTTTATCAAGCATGCACGAAGTATTGAACAAGATTGATAAAATACGAAATAAGTAATTAACTACTTTTTAGAATATAATAGTTCCTAGTATTATTCAGTCATCTCTTATAAATAATTGATAAATCTATGGTTGTGAATAGGTTTTTGTTGTATCATGTATCAAGTATGCACGAAGTATTGAACATGATTGATAAGATACAAAATAAGTAATTGACGACTTTTTCTAACGTAATAGTGTCTCGTATTATTTTCGCTTTTCTCCTATAAATAAATAGTTGATAAGTATACGGTTGTGAAGAGTTTCCTGTTACCTAACCTTATGTACATGTTCATTTTTCTAGAAGGTCATAATTTCCACACAAGCGTCTAATTCCTATTCAACCCTGTCTCCTATGAATAGTTGATAAATCTATGGCTGTGAAGGTTTTCTTGTTACCTAACAATTTTTCGCACATTCATTTTATAAAAGGTCACAATCTTAACATTAGTGTCTAATTCGAGGATGGAGGGCAACCATTAGAATATTTGACTATAGATTTAGCCCTCGTTTGATTAAGATAAAAATTAGATTTTTAATGTATTTTGATAAAAAAAATAAAATGAAATGTATTGTTAAAGAGTTGTGAATCCCTTGAAATGTGTGTTTAAAATTAATTATAGACTTTGACTTAAATTTTAGTCATTTTTAACTGTTACATTATAAAAAGAAGAATAATAATTTTTTTGAGAATATGTGGTTAAAAAAGAAAGAACTTTTTAGGTTTATGTATAATATTATTTTATTGAAAAATATATGGTTGATAAAAAGAGAGAAAAGTGAATTTTAATTTAATGGGGGCCAAACGTGAGCTGAAACAAACAAATGCTTAGGATCTGTTTGATCCCCATTTTTGTGTGTATAATTTATTTTGAAATAGTAAGTCGATGGAGAATGTGTGGTAAAAAATAAAGGAAAATTTTTTGAGTTGCGTGTAATATTGTTTTATTAAAAAATGTGTGATTGAAAATAAGATAGAAAAAAATGAAGATCAGAATCTTTCTAAAAACGTGACTTTCTATATGAACTTTGTCGTCGTATTTTAAAGCTCTAATTTAAACTAGAAACGTCACCTTTAGTCATATTTTCTCAGGTTTTGAGCATGCTTGGTACAAAAGTCTTAAAACGCCAAAAAAAAAAAAAAAAAAAAAAAAGTTAAAAAGAGCCTTTTTTAACTTTTATTGACATTATGAAATATTGCGAGAAAAGCAGATAATTTTTGGCTTTTTAAAAAAATTTAAGCTTAGCTAAACACACACTAAGTATTACATGTTTGACTAAGCTTAAAAAGTCATATATAAATAAATAAGTAAGTTTTAAAATTAATCGATATAAGTAGATTCTTAAAATTAAAAGTTGAAAAAAATTAACATAATAAAAATGTGGTTCCATGTTGACAATAATAAAAAAAAAAATGTAGTTAAAATATTGTCTATTGTTCATCTGTACATGTTCCCAATGATGCTAGTAGTGTAGAGTTCCTCTTGATTTTAAACAATAAATAGCATTTTAAGGAGAAAAAAGTAAAACCAATAAGGATAATTATGCACCTTGGATTTGGGCTATTTTTCACCATTTTTTTCCCATACTTTCTCCACTTGAAGCCATCATCAAGTATCTCAATTTCTGACTTGGTTTTAAAAGCAACTTTCTCTGTGATTTCTTTATTCTCCCTTCTTCTCCTACTATCTCCTGATGCTGCAACAACAATATTAACGATGAAAAAGAAGATAGTTATTTTTCTTTTATTCTATACAGTATAAACCATTACTGCCTATCCAACATGCCCTAAAGGGTTGTTTGTTATTTGCTTACTGGCGTTGGGATCTTCACGGTAGCTGCTACTTCCCCCGGAGTTGACCACGTCATTTGCTGCATAAGTTTGGCTTACGGGATAACCAGAGACGATAAGTGGTAGATCGTCATTCGTCCAGCCATTGAACTCGAAGAAATCTGAATGCTCAAGGTTCATCTGGTACTTATAAGGGTCCATGGTCGAACCGGGCATGTTTGTGTTGGGATAATTCTCAG
>CAIGRT010051795.1:1516-11997 GCA_903798405.1 Fraxinus platypoda | reverse complement strand
TTCGAGAGCATATTATATTTTATTATTGTTTCTTCGAAAACAATAAATCAATATTTTTCTGGAATATTGAAAATTATAATATTACGCTCTTCAGGAGAAAATAACATATTATTATTTAGAATAATAAATTATGTAATAATTTACTCTTCAGGAGTAAAAACATAATTTATGTTTGATCGTATTTATTATACCCTTCTGAAGCAAGTAAAATTTAACTAGATAATCAATTTATAAATTCGTATGCAAAAGAATGAACATGTAAATAAATTGAGAAATTTAATTCGTGATTTTACATATAAATCAATCAATATTCTTTTGAACTATTGAAATTGTAATATCACGCTCTTTTGAAGCAATTAATCTTCTTTTAGAATATTAATTATAATGATGTGCTACTTTAGAGACAATAAAATATTTTTAATAGATAGATCTACGAGTAACATTCTTCTGGAATATTGGAATCAGAGTTTTATGTTCTTCAGGAGCAATAACATATTATTGTTTGAAATAATAAATTGTATAAGAATTTACTCTTCAAGAGTAAACATTATTTATGTTAGACTTTATTTAATTATGTTCTTCAGGAGCAAGTAAAATCTAACAAGAATATTAATAATAGTGTGCTACTTCAAGAACAACAATATTTTATAATAAACCGATATACGATTACTAAATTCATAAACTATTCTCGTATTAAAAAGAATAAGAACGTGATAATTAATCGAATGATAAACAAAAAGCATATTTAATAGCACATATTAAATAAATATACCAGACATGCCTCGACAGTTTCGTCCCAAGGACACCTAGTATTCCACCTTCGAACCTGCCCTTTTCCTATTTTCCTTTTTCTTAATCTCTTCTTTAGACCCAGTACCATAGAAGCTGCTAATGTAGCATCAAGCAAGGAAACTTCAATCAGCTGACTCAAACCCCGTAGTTTCTCTGCGACTTGTCTTTCGTTGAATCAACAATTGTATTATGTGGCAAAATTTATTACTCTGATCTCCCATGGCTAGTAGGAAAAGTTTTATACTTCAAGCAAGTAAAGCGAGTGCATGCTTCTCAAAATTTGTGTAGTTAACTCATAAACAAAAGATTAATTACCAATAATCCGTGCAAAGTTTTTTGAATAATCT
The DNA here is from genome assembly GCA_903798405.1 of Fraxinus platypoda. NCBI lineage: Eukaryota > Viridiplantae > Streptophyta > Magnoliopsida > Lamiales > Oleaceae > Fraxinus > Fraxinus platypoda. Next base: position 10,858 of record CAIGRT010051795.1, on the reverse strand, counting down.
ATGCAGTTAACTGTTAAGCAAATTGCTGTATTTGAATAATTTTAAAGAAGCAAATTAGTTGAAAACACATTGCACCCATATTTTTTTAAGGAAAATATAGTAATTAGATAAAGACGTTCGTGCTGATAACGTGTCATGAGAAAAGTAAAGTGAGAATAAAAGTCAATTGACTTGTGTGTATTATAATGAGAACCAAAACCCTATATTTATAGGGCAGGATTATGAATACAATGATAATAATTTCTAAGACTGCAGGGGTACAATTGCCATTCACTAATAAACTTACCATTTACAACAATAAAATGTCTAAAATATGCTTTGATATGCCAATTTGGTTACCAAGGAGAGGATTGGGTGTTCTTTCTTATGGACAACTGGCTCTTGTCATGCAGATGCCTGCACTTCCAAATTCATTAATATAGAGAGACTTCTCCTTGTTCTTTTCAGCATCAAATCAGCATCTGCTTGCTACTCATGTTCCAAAGGAAGATGTTGGAAAATAGAGGAGCCCGCATAGATACATTAATGGCCTCGACTGGGAGTGGTTCCTAACAGAAGCAGAGAGCATCCATCGAAAAAAGATTATGAATTTCACCTATCAAGAAACAGTACCAACTAAACTTAAGCAATAATCAGCATGTTTTAATGATGTGAAAGACCGAGAACTCAAGCAACATAGTAGGTCATGCATTTGCCCGAGTGTGACCTCAGCTTACATAATACAGTCCCTTTAACTCATGGCAAGACCTAAAAGAGAGTGACTATTCCTTTGAGAGCTTCAACTGGTTATTTATTCTGCTTATAATGTCATATTTTCCTACCTCTAGTTCAAACCTTTTAAAGTTTTTACTTGCTCAAAGTGATGACAGACACGACGGAGAAAGAAGCAAACTAGGGAAAGGATATCTCAAGAGTTCGATGTCAATGTTAATACAGTTTTAGGATCCAGTGATACTATATAAGTAACTAAAAGAGAAGTATGACAGAGATACGAGGAATGAAGTCAAGAAGCACCTAGTTGAAGCAATCTCAAGACAAACTGATCAAATCATGGACCCTTGTTGTTCAGGTAAAATATTCTCAAATTTGAAGATGAATATCATTACTTTCCTCTCATATAAACAAACAATGATCTGAATCAAATCTAAAAGCAGCATGAAAAACCTTCAACATTATACGTAAATAGTGTTACCGTCAAAGTAGTAAGGGTTTGCTATATGCTGTAGTGTCAAGTGCTACTTCATGTGATGGTCGAACCATCAAAACTGAACAACAGAACCGTGAATGAAACAAGAATCCATTATTGGATGATGTTCATATAAGAAATTTACAATATTTCTATCGGGAGAGTGGTTCATTCTTTCATATAAAGCACGTGTACATAATAAGCTGAAAGCAAGCAACTAGCTAGTGAACCAGCATACCGCCTCGTATTTGCATAATCAAAATGTAATCTGCTTGAATTTTAATTATTAATATTATTCACTTTTCTGCAAAACCCCATTGTATCAATCTGGACATATATTAGCAATTACCTCATCAGGCGTTTTCACTTGATATCCAATTCAGTTTGGTATCTCAGTGTCAACACTCTAGATAAGTTTCAATGGCTAGGCAAAAGAATAGAATGCGAAAATGATGCTGTCCCATTGTTAGGAGCTCCTGTAATATTGAGGATGGATGTAACCAAGTTGTATATCTGCACATTCTCGAAAGACGGGACCTTTCTCCCCCGAGCAAATTGAGGTCCATGAGCAATAAAAATACTCCTCATGGAGAAAATTGCATTGTCATATCCATGGGCTCCTCCACATTCTTGCCTTTTAGATCTTTTCTGTTCTACTTTAAACCCTTCTTCAATTAAGCCTATAATTGGTGGGATTCGATCGCTGTCTGTATAATGCAGTCTACTAGGAAGCTCCTCCTTTAGATAAACTTTCAAATACTGACCATTATCTACTTTCCCTGACTTCAAGCCCTCATTCATCTTCGCCACAATATCCTTTGGTTGAGAACCGGATGGTGGACGAATTGCAAGCAATGGACTGTACGATTGCACCCATTCCTTTGGAATCTCAATCCATTGAGTCAAATCGTCCAGAAAGATTAACTTTTTATCACAGGTACCAACCATTCCATGATCACCAACCATAATGATATTCACATCCTCAAAAACCCCTTTCGATTCTAAGCCACGAATTAATCTACCGATCATCTTATCAATTCCAGCAATAGCCTCAGTAATCTGAGGATCATCAGGCCCAACCTTATGGCCCTGACGATCAGGATCCTCAAAGTACAACGTCATAAACACAGGAATCTCACTACTAGGCATATCAAAGTAGTTCAAAATAGTATCAACTCTCTCTTCAAAAGGCACAGAACTATTATAATACATGCAATAATCCTTGGGGCAATCCCAATAACCTTTTTTTACCTCAGAACCGGGCCAGAAATAAGTCGAAGCCTTCAAGCCATGATTCGTGACTGTCTCCCACATCGGCTCGCCCAGCCACCAGTTGGGATCATGACTGGCCATAGTGAAGGCAGCACCTGTGTCTGGATCCATAAAATAATTGTTAATTATTCCATGATAAGCAGGATACAAACCCGTGACAATTGAGTAATGGTTCGGAAAAGTTAGCGATGGAAACACTGGAATCAAACCCATCTCGGCTTCAGTACCATTTACAATCAGTCTGTTGATATTTGGAGTGTGGGTCTTGAATTGGTACCCGAATCGAAAACCATCTGAGGATATTAATAAAACAACTGGGTGTTTGAGCTTTGTAAGTGGCCTTGAGACTTGATTAAGGGATTGAGAAGATACTGATGGTGACGATGAAGCAGCAGAGGAGAAGAATAAAAAGGCAAAGGCAAAAGCTGCTGAGAGAGCAATGCCTGTGGAAAGAATTAGACAAATGAATAGAACTCTATTGGTCGATTCTTTGGATGATGGAGAGATTAAGGAGGAAGATTCCGTGTCGAAGGGCAAAAGAGCAGCGGTTGAATTTGGTAACTCGTCTTCCTCTTCGGATGGAATTGGTGCGGGCTTTAAATTAGCTATTGAATCTGAAGTCATGACAGATTTGCTCAACACCCAGAACACCCGTTTAATCAAGATTCTTGGATCAGGTTATTTTCATGCGAAAACATGAGAGATTCAAGTAGAATTCAAAAGTGTCAGCAGATATGAAGAATCTGAATTCAGGGTTTTTTAAGATTTAATCTTATTGTTCTCCCCCTGTCCTATCTGTGACTGGGGGAGAGAGACAGACATAGAAGAGGGTAAAGCGGTAGCTGACAGGTAGCTGTAGGGGGAAGGTAAGTTGTGGAGTGAAAACGAAGATAGGTGATGTGCAGGCAGACAATGGAGGGTATATGACCGAATATATAGGCGGGTTGTCTTTAATTGAAGGAAATATCAGCGGTTATACCTACAGTCTGTCAACGAAAAGTAACGTGCATAAAAATGGACAATTTACCTTCCAAAAACAATTTCATGAATGTAGGAGAATCTCCATGTCTCCGATTAGTAACTAAAATTTGAAATGTTGAGTATTGATTATTAAATTTATTCAAATATTGAACGTTACTCGACATAATTTTCGTTTCAAACTTCTAACGGAATTGATGACGTGACTAACGAGATATACACGTGACGTCACGTTGTTACCAAATTGTCATCTAAGAAAACGTCTTTCATTGCTCCTTAAATTTTGAAAAAAGGTCTTTAATTACTCATTATAGTTTGAAAAATGTCTTCTATTTATCACTGAACTTTGAGATGGTGAAATTTTGAAAGGTTGATCTATTGTTCTCTAAAAAAATGTGTAACGTAAGCTTATGTGTCGCGTACAAGTAATAAAGCAGACAAATAAGTTTGAGTAGTCAATTCCACGAGGAATGATTACTCAATTATACAATAGTTAAATTTAATTTTAACAACGAAACACACAATAAATTTGTATTTTTAAATGATGAAAATAGTTTAAAATTCTACAAAAAATAATGAAAAGATCAAATAATAAAATTATAGAAAGATCTTATGGGTGTGTTTGAGCCACATTATTTTAAAAGAATGTATTTTGAAATAGTAAATTGATGGTGAATGTGTAGTTGAAAAAGAAGGAAAAGTTATTGATATGATGAAAAAATATTATTTTATTGAAGAATGTATGGTTGAAAATGAATAGAAGAATGAAAATGAAAATGAAATTTTTAATGTGACTCAAATATGGCCATAATGTCAGTAATCTTTTCATTTTAAAGCTATTTTCATCATTTGCAAAATTCCAATTTATTGTGTATTTCGTTGTTAAAATTAAATTTAATTATTGTGTAATTGAGAAATTATTCATTCTGAGATTGAAAATCCGGACTTGTTTGTCCACTTTATTACTTGTACCTGACAAGTACGTGCTTGCAGTGCACTTTTTTAGCGAACAACATGCTGACGTGCCATTTTTATAAGTTTAGTTATCAAAATTTGACCTCCTCAAAGTTCAGCGAACAATTAAAAACATTTTCCAAAGCATCGTGAGTAACTGAAGACGTTTTTCAAAGTTTAATAAGCAATTAAAGACGTTTTCTTACATGGAAATTTGGTAACAATTTGACGGGACACCACATGTGCATTTCATTAGTTACGTCACCAGTTCTGCTAGAAGTTTGAATTGGATGTTATGCTAGTGAGTAACGTCCAACGTTTGGATAAATTTAATGGCTAAAACTTGACATTTTAAATTTTAGTGAGCAATATAAGATACGAATATAAGTTTAGTGATTATTGGGACGATTAACTCGATTGCATTCATTTTGTTACTTTATTGAGTAAACGTATTCATATCTTTGGTGATTCTATTTTATTTCTTTTCTGGTTTTGCTGCTTTTGTTACTTTTGGCAATTATAGATACACTATATGGACACTTGCTTTACATGATCAGATCTAATATCTATTTTACTATTCAATCGTTAAAAATTCAATGCTTAACTATAAGTTTGAGAAGTCGAAGTAGACAACTCATAATCACTATGATATTTCACATTAGAATTCTTATAGTGAGATAGTTCCATAAGACAGAGAATCTCAAACTACAACACTCAAACATCCTCATTAATTTAGGAAAAATTAAGCTTGACTATCTAATCTTTCAACCAATGTTGGTCTTTTTAATAAAGCACCATCACAACATCGATGTACCTTTTAGGCTCCACCAAATCAGGACGAAAGGGGGTTAGGGTTCCCCTACCACGATATAGATGGAATATAAACGAACACAAGAGGAGATGACAAAAATCTAACCTCTAATCAAAAGCATAAATGATGAAAACATTAAATGGGAAAGCACTATCTCCTTTGAGGTTCCATCTTAAAATGTCAACCTTATTAAGAGGAGTAATCTAATCCTTTATAAGTTGGTTTATATTTACATCTTTATTCGATGTGGAATTCTATCCTTAACATGCCCCCGCAAGATGGTGACTCGTTTGAGTAGACCAATCTTGAAATTCGTATGCTCACCTTTTGGAGTTTTAACTGGATCGAATTGCTCGTTAGAGCTTAATGGGCTCTGATACCATGTTAAGATTTGAGGTTTCATAAGGTTAACCTTATTAAGAGGAGTGACACAAACTCTTATAAATTGATCTATATTTTCATCTTTATTCGATGTGGAATTTTATCCCTTAACATGTCCCCGCAAGATGGTAGCTTGTTTGAACAGACTAATCTTGAAATCTGTGTGCTCAACTTTTTTGAGTATTAATCGGATCGAATTGCTCGTTGGAGCTTACTAGGCTTTGATACCATGTTAAGATTTTGGGTTCCATCTTAAAATGTTAACATTTTTAAAAGGAGTAACCCAATCATTTATAAATTGGTCTATATTTTCATCTTTATTCGACGTGGGATTCTATCCCTTAACAATGCATTATGAGGGAAGAAAAAGAAATAACCATGTCAATATGTCATCAAAGTTCCATCCAAACTAAGCTCCTGTTTGACAGCCATTTTTTGTGTGGAATGAGTTTTTGAATAGTAAATTTTTTAAGAATGCATGAATAAAAAGTAAGAATATTTTTATTGTGAGAATGTGTGATTAAAGATGAGTATGAAAGAGAAAAAGAGTTGAAAGAATAGTTGTCGAACAGGGGCTAAATCGACAAGAATTTTCAACGGAATTCGATTACACGAACTTCAGCGACTTGAAAGAGCCGAAAGCACACCTGGTTGGAACGTCCATGGTTAAGAACTGCCATTACTCCTATTGATTTTCTCACACCAAATCCAAGAATGTGCATCATAGCATTTTCAGATGAGAAAAAGTACAGTGCTCATAAGTAACATGAATCAACTTACAATGCAAGCACTTGTAATCTGAGCTAGTCCAGTCATTTTGTTAGACTACATACCAAACAGGTACCATAAGATCCCACTAAGCAAGGAGACTGTGTTTGTAGACATGATCCTGCTTCCAGAATTATAAATCATCTGAACTCTGTCGAGATCATTCGAACCATGTCAAACGTAAACAAAATTGAAAAGTGATATGTACCTTGCCAGAGCACGAGAACAACAAACTAAGCCTTATTTCCGATTGTATCCTACATAACTTTTGTTGTAAGAATCAACTATTTGGGTCATATTTCTCAAATCGACTCTTAAAACATACTGCCATTTTTGTTTCTTCTTCTTTGCAGAGCTGACAATTCCTCCACTCAGCCTTATCAGGGATATTCAACAATCCAGCCATAACCTACAATTAGAGGAAAAGTTTTATTTTATTTTTCATTTTGATTGAAATGAGGATATACAAGTTCCAAGAGTTGACTAAAATATACTCCTTTCACTTGATCAAACTTAACACAAACACATGCACAAATATTTTGATAAATAAAATGCTTGTGTCCGTATGAGACTGGAGTAGAGGTTGAAAATAAACTTTTTTACTAACGCACATGCATGGACATATACAGAAGCAAATGAATAATGCGTCTCCAATATTTATCTGAAATGACAATAAATTTATTGGCAGAGCAAAGAGAAAGGCTTGCTAATTGAAAAATGAACGTCACTCGCGATTGAGGAGAAAAAGAAAACTAGAAGTCTATAGCCTACAGTTAATCAGATGATTTTGTTATTATTACCCTGGAGATTGCTCGCGTGTCGTGAGTTCCAGAATTCAAAATTAAAATCCAGAATGTATTTTATTTCATACAGTTCAGTAAAATTCCGTAAGCGTACGGGATCGTTGATAACTAATACATTACGAATATCGTTTTACGAGGAATAAAGTTTAACTTTAGTATACTAGTTACTACCAAATTCGATAGATGTAACACAAAAAATATTGATTGTTGGTTTACTATTCTAATTTTAACTATAAAAGTAATAAAGATTGGTTTTTATCAAATACTGAAATGAATATATTAATATTTTGACTCCACCTATGACCTATTGATGTCTAGTTCCAATTCTCGACTTATGGTAATTAGTGTGGTTAACGTGTTAGTGATAATTGATAATCCGAGAATATTCAATATTCGTTTTCAAGTTATATCAAACTTATGTTTAACACGACCCGATTATATTCCTAATTCGAATTCATATGAAAAACGTGCATCTAATCGTAGAATTATCACACGTGATCGCACGCGCTATAAATATTATTCCTAATATTTATTACTCGTGTGTTAAATATGCAGTGTTCTATTTATTGCGAGTTTTTCATCACTATAAATAAGTAACTTATATGTCTCAATGATGCACATTAAAATAAACATAATTAATGCATATGAAATCACTAAAAAACAACTAAGTCTGGAATTAAATACTATAAATCAATAGGTTTTGTTATCCATCCAATACATAAAAGATTTAGCCTAACATTGTCATGTGAAAATTACAAAAAAAGAAAGAGAAATGACATCATTCGAAGCTAAGAAACTTGGGAAGAACATGAAAACTTCATTTTCTCGCATGAAACTCGACCCCAAAAGATGCAATTCCGCTCTTTGAATGTAAAAATCTTCAATTTCTTGCTCAACTGTGATAAAAACTTTGTTCAACTTGTTCTGAATGTGAATTCCAATATATAGGGGTAAAAAGATTGCATTCAATTCTTACCTAAATAAAATAAAGAAAAAACCAAAATTTTCCCTTTTTGAATTGAGGGGCACGCCTAGGACAACCTAGGGTGCTCACCTGGATGATTTAGGCTGCCTCAAGCGCCTCAAAATAGGCGAGAGTGCGAACCTTGGTTCATGCGCAAGACAGTTATCAATATTTTTTATTTTAACTTTCCCTCTCGATATTCAATTGAGGTGATTCAAAGTTCGTTGAAAAGACAACTCATGTGGCTACAATTATTCTAAATGAACATTTTTCTAATTCAAACGTTTTCTATGTTAAAAATAGGTTTCAATATGAGGTCGAAAATTTTAAGCATAACTTTTTTGGCTGTAAATTGATGTATGATAATATTTTGACTATATTTCATCCATTTGACTCATTTTCTCATCCTATTGATCCTTAGCACATCTCGAATTTTAATCTTGAGGTCCGACACAATTTTTAAGTATCTTCACTTTAGTCCCTGAACTGGAATCTTTTACAATTTAGCCCATTTTCACCATTTTTCTCTATTTCCGCGACTTGTGTCGATTTATACCTAACAAACACAATACCGATAGAATTAAGCCATACTTCATCAAAATAACCTATAAATACTCTAACTTGAAGACTCAAATAAGTGTACAAAATACACTTATCACGTACATCAAAGTTCATAAAAATAAGCAAGCTACTTTAAGGGTCTGCTTGGGATTTCTTTTTTCACCAATTTTGACCGGCTTCAGGTGGCATCATTTATAAAAGGTTGGAAAAATCGATCCTTGCTAGTTTTTTTTTTATACCGATTTTGAATGGTTTAAAAATCACCCAAAATCGGTTTAGTGTAATTTTGACTGCTTTCTTAACCTACCAAATCAGTTTTTGTTAGTTTTTTTGGACACCGATTTTGAANCAGTTTTTGTTAGTTTTTTTGGACACCGATTTTGAAATATTTTAAAAAATCCAAAATCGATGTAGTATATTTTGATAGGTTCTCTCAACCCACCAAATTCTCTTTTTTGGAAGTCTAGTCATCAAACATGTGAATTGACATTTATAGACAAGCCGATGAGTATACTAAAAAAAAAAAGGCGTTCTTGACAAAATAAGAGTAAATGAAGTTGTGATTTATGAAAACGGTAAGCTATTATTAGAATGCTCTAAAACTATTATTCAAATATTCGAGTTGTTCGGATATTACTTTCCTATTCAAAAAAAAAAAAAAAAA
>CAIGRT010051794.1:0-15494 GCA_903798405.1 Fraxinus platypoda | reverse complement strand
AAATTTGAAAATATGTGACCAATGAAATTAACCATTTTTTACCTGTGACCTAAAAATTATATAATCTGTGACCGTAAAAAAATCTGTGACCAATTAATTTGGAAATCTGTGACTGTGTGACATATAAATTTTGATCTGTGACCAACTAATTTTGAAGTTTGTGACCAACGAATTAATTGTGACCTACAAAATTTTTGAGCTGTGACCGTAAATTATAAATCTGTGACTTGAATGGTTACCGGAATAGTCGCCGGAATAATTGTCGGAATCGGAGCAGTCGCCGAAACGATCGTTGGAACAATCGTCGGAGAAGAGTGGTGGTCGGAATGGTCTTCGGAATAGTCCCCGGAGCGGTATGGTTGTTGCATGTGGGATGGGTTAATTATATTATATTAGAATTAAATATTTAATAATAAATTGATTTAATAATTTATTATTTCATAAATAAAAATTTAAAAAAATATATGATTTTTGAATTTTCAAACTATAAACCTGATTTTTGAATTAGTGTAAAGTATACACCTTATTTATGAATTTTTCTCAAAATAAAATAAGATACAGAGAATACGGGCCGGACAGGGCCCAACTTTTAAAAATAGGGTCGGCAGTCATAGGCCCACGACTGTGATTGTCTTTTGAAGGGCAAAACCGATCCGGCCCATTGTAGCCCTATAATATCCTCGTGTACACACGTGTCAAGGAAGCGGGCCCACACGTAATATACGCGTCTAAGTTTTCTGCTTTATCTCCATGCATTAAACACGTATCTATCTTCTCTTACCTGCATTCATTAATCATTCGTTTTAGCGCACATTTTGGAGAGCTTTTCAAGGTGACCCAATTCCTCCTTTTTCTATTTCACACACTGCTCATTTGATCTTTCTTTGTAAAATATTAACTGGATCTGGTTTTTGCACTAGTTATATGCCGTGAGTCGATGTATATGCTATCGATCATGCGTTTCAGGGTCAATCTTGATTAATTTTTTTAGCATTTTTTTGGTTGGAATTCTTGATAACGCTTTTAGATTACTGGGTTTGGCCAAAACATGGGAGTTTTTCTTTTTCTTGGTTGTGGAGAAGTAGTGTGTCAATTTGCGTGTGTATATGGTTATCAATTACGTGATCCTTTTATGATAAATGAGAATACTTCAAGGTGTAATTAATATTTCTGTTTATTTAGAGACGGTGGCTCTGTTAGGGATTTGAGTAATTTCTTGTGATTTGAGTTCGTCACAATTCCTTTTTTTTTTCCTTCCTTGGGATTGGATTAGGAAGAATGATTGATGGAAAATTTTGTATGTCGGCTGTTATTTTTTTATATACTTCTTTTAATAAAAGATCTATCTATAGCAGCAAATTTGGATTTTTCAACTGAATTTATGCCGAATGAATGACCTTTGCGAGAAATCGAAGGGATGATTTTTTTTTTTTGTTGAATCCAGTATCAATTAATTTTAAATGGTCTAATTACACAAAATCAAAGGGGACATTTTTATGTAAAACTATTTAATCTCCCTACAAACAAAGGAGGAAATTGGGCTGTACCCTTTTTAATCTAGACTAGATTGATTAAATTTGAAAAATCTGCGCAATTTGAAAAATGTGCTAGATTTCTTTTTTTCCTATACCTCTCATCCTTCTTGCGGTCTTCCTGATTCCCCGCCCTGTTCTTTGGCCTCATTTATTTGGTTTCTTCGAATTTTAATAATGTTTTTCTTTATTATCATGTTTTCTTTTGTGTGTGCTTTGTCAAAGTTGTGCAGCTCAATATGAAGCCTAGTCGTGTCTGTACGCGAGTAATTGAACAAAAAAATTTACAAGGTACCTCACCTAGGTTCATACGTAACACCAGCATTCTTGCTGCAGATTGTAAAATTTGTGCGTTCAATTATGTAACCATAGGTACAGAAATGGTCGGGAAACTTCTTGTCTTTATCGCTGATTTTATTACATTTTCTGAATATTCTGATTGAAAAATTCACTACCGCAACGTGGAATTATCAGAATATTATCAAAGTTCACCTAGTTGTGTTCCGTTTCTATGTGGTTCCCTTTTCTGATTCATTGGTATGCATATTGCATCTGGCCTTACAGTCTCATGGTTATCTTTTAGGTAATTCTATATTTGAATTGAAAAAAATGGGTGGTGGAAAGGACAACCACGATGAACATGACAAAGGGCTTTTCTCTCATCATGGCCACTATCCTCCTGGACAGTATCCCCCGGCACAGTATCCCCCAGGACAGTATCCACCACCTGGTGGAGGCTACCCTCCACAGGGGTATCCACCATCCGGATATCCTCCACAGGGGTATCCTCCATCTGGATATCCCCCACAGGGATATCCTCCATCAGGATATCCACAACACGGGGGAGGATATCCACAACACGGGTACCCCTCTGGTTCATCTGGACAGCACTCAGGTACTGTTGCTAATGTTGAATATGTTTGATTTTATTTTTTATTTCTGTATATGCTAATATATAGAAAAGTAACTTAGACAACACTTTCATGTGAAGGAAAACTTGTCACTTTAGTTTTGTAGTGTATGAAACTGGCGTGTCTAGGTACAACGAAGCAGCCTGGCTTAACAGGCTTTTTAGAATATTTTCTCTGCTATTCTTTTATTTGCCTTGTGCTCAACCTCAAAAGTTTCCGATGATGAGTTCTTTTCCTTCTGTTTTTTTTGTTATATTTTGAAAATTTCACTAGATAGATAGTTCTTTGAAATGAAAGATATGGATGCCATTCGATCTCAGCTTCTGACAATGTGGATGAATTTGACAAATTTGACACGTGAAGAACGTATTATGATATCTATCTTTGATTTATTTTAAATTATCCTTGGCATGTGGGAACTGGGAAGCATCATTGCTTTGTATGAATGATACATCTTTCTGGGCATCTTGTGTCACATATGTACAGACTTTTAGATGAAACTGAGGTCCAGAGTAGAATTGACTGGCTCGTGCGATATCCTCTGTGTCATAGTCATTTTATGGTTAATTTTAGTTGTTTATCTGTCGTGATCCTACTAAAGGAGAGTATTTCTTCTTGTGAAAGAGTCCTCGCCTCGACTCTCATGCTTTTACCTATGACTTTCAGGACATGGATCTGGTGTAGGAGCAATGCTGGCTGGTGGTGCTGCAGCTGCAGCAGCAGCCCTTGGTGCCGGTCACATGGCCCATGGTGCTGGCCACTATGGCCACGGTGCTGGCCACTATGGCCACGGAGCCGGTCATTACGGTCATGGCAAGTTTAAGCATGGCAAGCATGGAAAGTTCAAGCACGGAAAATTTGGCAAGCATGGCAAGCATAAGGGACACGGAATGTTCGGAGGGAAATTCAAGAAGTGGAAGTGATCCATATTACAAAAATATGTCTTAACAATATGTTTCTTAGTTACTGGCTTTTATGAATAATCTGAAACATAGTAAAGCAGCCAACAGGTCTGCTAGTCTTATTTTCTTTACTTTTTGAGTGGGTATATGTCATGTTTGATGAACCCTTTAATGGCTGGCTAGTATTATCTAGTTAGCCCTTGACATGTCTGCGGGTATCAAGAACCTGACTTCATAGGAGAAAATGTTGAATTCACAATGTCATATATTAGAATTCGAAGATTAGTTTTTGCAGGCATTGATGTGCAAAACCACTATAGAGAATTCATTCTCGTGTGTTGAATGAGTAAGATTGTTCTTCTTAGATATTATAGCGAATAAGATTACCTGAATCCGTTGCTGTAAATAATGCAAATTGACAATTAGAAATTTGTGACAATGTGTTCGATACTCTTCAATTTCAATTTTTTGTCGATTCTTCCAAATAAAAAAAAAACCCCTTTTTTTCTAAAAATTCTCGTCTATAGTAACAATAAGGTACATGTAAATTGTATCTGTCATTTGACGTCACCTAGATTTGTATTATAACACTGACGATGGTAAATAACATTACTGGAGGTGCATCCCAATCATTTTGTGTGATTAAATAATCATATTTTTAAGAAATCAGTGGAAAACATTTTATTTTGACAAGAGAAGTAGAATCCAGAAAAGTTCCCAACCGCAGATTATATAAATAGGGCAACTGAGCAGTTTCTAAAATTAAAATGTATGACCTTTTAAAAGGACTGATTGTGCTTAAGAAAAAAGACTAATTTTAAAAGTCATACTAATGTTAGTTTTTAAAAAAATGATTTAGACATGACAAGGGAAAAATAAATTATCAAACTTCATTTTTAACCATCTATTTTAGGAGATACCCAACAAATTATCGCACTAGAATGTTTGCAACTTTCTTCACTAAAATATCAATGCATATTAGCAATACTATCAAAAAATTTTTGCTGATGTTTAATTTTTTTTATAGAATCCTTTTTTTTCTAGGCAAAATGTTCGAAAACTTATGAACCAAATTCTTTGTGGTTAAAGAATCTCTTTCTAGTCGCTTTATAGTGAGAAAGGAGAAATTCGAGTTATCTATTTACCTGAGATGAGACCAACATCTATAAGACTGTAACCAGCTGGCTTCTTCAGCTGTTTCCGCTGAATTATGGTTCTCAAATTCACAGCTTCCTCCCACCTTCCAGCCGCTACATACATATTGCACGAGGCTACATAATAACTAACATTTTCAGGTTCTAATGAAAAGAGAATGTCAGCAACTTCTCGTCCCATGTTGAGATCCCCGTGATAATTACAAGCACTCAGAAGGGCGCCCCATATGCCGGGATCAGGTTGAATTTCGAGCTTCTTGATGAAATCGTAAGCCTCATGGAGCCTTCCCGATCGACCTAACATATCGACCACACACACGTGATGCTCAGTGGTAGGATGTACTCCATATTTACTAAACATATGTTTGTAATACCAGCAGCCTTCATCAACCAGCCCCGAGTGGCTACAAACTGAAAGGAGGTTTACAAATGTGCTATTGGTTGGACTAATTCCAGAATCGATCATTTCATGAAACGTTTCAATTGCTCGTTGAGTGTTGTTATGAAATCCATAAGCAGATATTAAGGAGTTCCAGGCTGAAACAGACTTCCCCGGTGAGCTATGAAAGACCCGTAGAGCTACATCTAACCTGCCACAATTGCTATACATGTCCAAAAGAGCAGCAGATACATAAGGGTTTTTGTTGAAATCAAACCTGAAAACATGTCCATGTATTTGCTTTCCAAATCTTAGGATTCCGAGTTGGGTACAAGCTGAAAGAACTGTAGAAATGGTGATATCATTTGGTTCAAAATCTATAACGCGAAATAATTCTAGCGCTTTCTTAGCATCCTCATTCTGTGCGAAAGCTGATATCAAGCAGTTCCAAGAACACAAATTGTGATTGTGACCATGATAGAATATCAATCTTGCACTCTCAGTATCCCCAAATCTGCCATACATTGTTAGGAGTGAATTCTGTACACGAATATCAATACCTGCTGGAGTTTTAAGAGCAAGGCCGTGAATTAACTTCCCCTGCAATGCCAATTCAAGATTCCCACAAGCTGAAACAACGCTTACTAGGGTAATTGAATCATAACCGACGTGGGATTTCTGCCTCATGAAGTTGAAGAACTCTAAAGCTTCCCAGAAATGGCCATTCTGTGTGCAGCCAGTAATGACAACGTTCCAACTAGTAACGTCAGCTCTAACAGAAATTCTGTATAACAACGTAGAAGCAGACAGCAAATCTCCACAATAGATATACATATAGATGAGGGAATTTGATGCCAAAATATCGTTTAAAAATCCCAATTTCTGATGCCAACCATGTATCGATCTTCCAAATTCAAGTGACTCGGGGGAATCACAAGAAGGAAGAATTGCCAACAGAGTTGGCAAAGTACACGCTGAGCACCAGCTGAGTAATTTCTTAAATAAATTTTGAGCTTCCCAAGATCGCCCGTTCTGTGCATATCCAGATATCATAGTGTTATATGTCACCAAATCTTCCTTTGGCACAGTCCAAAACAGATACTCAGATTTCTCGACATTATTGCATTTGAAATACATATCCACGAGACAATTCACTACTGATAGTTCAGATCCCATCACTCTCCTAATGATGAAGCCATGAACTGATTTCCCTTCTCGTAGAAGCATTAGTTCCGAACATATTGGAAGTAATGTAACTATAGTAGCGATATCAGGTTCGACTGATCTCACAAACTGCATATCGTGCAGAAGATTAAATGCTTCCTGAAGTCCTCCATTCAAAGCAAACCCCTTGATCATGGCGTTCCAAGAAACCACATTTTTAACCACCATTTCTTCAAATATGCATTCTGCAGCATTAATATCTTTGAATTGAGAATAGAACGAAATGAGAGAGTTTGCAACTGCAATGTGATGGCTCTCAACACATCCTAATTTGATTCCCCATCCATGAACTGCCAAACCAACACCAAACTCTTGCAAACAAGTACATGCTGCAATAGCACAAGAAATTGTTACCCCATCAGCTTGGTTTTCCCTACAATTCATCTCTTTCAAGTACCATAAAGACTTCTCATAATGGTTATTATACAAACAACCACTTATAATTGAATTCCAAGACACAATGTCTCTATGTTCCATTTCTGCAAAAACGAACTTTGATGAGCTCAAGTGGCCACATTTTGCATACATATCAATCACTGCATTACTCAAGAAAGTATCTGAAAGCATCCCCGCTTTGATACTCAATCCGTGAATAAGTTTACCTTGCACAAGGCTTCTCCCATTTGACAATGCTGAAATAACAATAACAAGAGTTGTGGGATCAAATTCAATTCCCTCACCGATCATTTTCACAAAGAGATCCAGTGCAACCTCAAAACACTTGTTTTCTATGTATGCACTCATTATTGCATTCCAAAAAATTGTATCTTTATCATGAACTTCATCGAATAAAGCCATTGAGGATCCAAAATATCCAGTTCTTGAATACACAGTGAGAAGAGAAGTTGCAGCCCTCAGATCAGCAAAACATCCAACTTTAAGTGCCAAGGCATGCACTACTGTGGCATTTACAATATTGGGTTCCAAGGCAACATATCTAATCGTATTAAACACTTCTTGCAAAAAAGTATTTCTAAAGTCTTCTTGGATTCTCTGTGACATTTTGTAGAATGATTGGTGTGCAAAGTAGAGGTGAGCAGTGGCATTGGAAAAAGCTGTACAAGCTCTTGAAATAGAGGACAAAATATTATGCGGTAAGCGCGAACGAAGAAAAGATTTAAATGAATACATATGCCATGCGCTTAAGATATAGTTAACATCAGGAAAATGCTTCTTTTATTCTTAAAAATCAATGCTAATTCGATTAGCAGATAGACCAAATCACACTTTCATCATATTTCATTCTCACTTTACCACACTCGTTCATTCTATAAACTAGCTCAATCGAGTCCTCTCATATTAAAGTTGGTTTCTCGTAACTTTTCTATTACCAACCGTGGAAATGAACCAAACCATCGCAAGAAATTCTAAATTTAATTTCCACACAACTTGAATACACAAGCAAAATGTTTCTCTAGTTTTCAAGGACCCCACTCAAATTGAGAACTCATTACTTAATGGGCCTTCAAGCCCATGGACGTGCTCAATTAAGAGGCCGGGCCTGTTTACCACTTTACCTATAAATGGGCCGTGAGTGAGCAGACTTAGTCAAATTATTATATTAGGATTGTTGAAAAATAACAAAAAGAAAAAGAAAAGAAATTCTTGATTTTCATCATTTTTTTTTTTTACAAAAACATCATGTTTCATTTTTATTGCTTTGAAACTATAAGTTATTTTATTTAAATTTTTTTTGAAAATATAAAATCTCTATAATATATTTATTCGTTAATTACAATGACTTGGTTAGTAATAAAAGTTGAAAGAAGGAAAAAAATAAAAATAGAAATATTATTTATTATATTGTTTAGCCACGTCCAATTACCAATAATGAATGCTAAATTTAGAAAGAACAATTTAAAACTCACATCAGATATCGTAAAGACTATCTTACTATACAGATTATTTATGTAAAATGATTAATGACTAATAATTATTTATATTAATCAATTTGATAATGTAAATAAATTAAAACTAATTCATAATAGCAGCACAGCACAGCACTTGATCCTAGAACTCCTTTACCCAGTAAATTCATGAATTTCTAATAAAATAATTAAACATGTTAATCTTCCACGAACCTGTAGGGGCAACATAGATGTAGTTCATAAGCAAGTGTATTTAAGGGCTCTATTAACTAAAAGTCTTTGTTAATTAATTAAGTAACATGCCAATTAAATAAATAATTTAATCAACCATTTCAATAATAATTAATCAATTTCAAGACTCTAATCTAATCTAATCTAATCTAGTCAAATCAAATCTCATTTTACTCATGGATCGAACTCAAATTATACATAATAAATAAATAAATAAATCGTACGTATGCACAATTATTGTAAATTCAAGGTCAAACAATATATTAAGTTTATTCAAATTTTGTAATTAATTCATGAAGTGATGGAAATTCATAACTATTAAAAGCATTAGCATGAATATATAATCACAATTTTTTGTCTAAAATCCCTTTATAAGATTCGGGTTCATCCACATGATTTTGTGTCCTACATGGATGGATAGTTTTGGCTGGTGAGTCCGTAAAAATGCGTGCAAAGCGATTGTAACATTTAATAAATTTTTCGTACGAAATTTTTTGACTCATAAAGTTTCTTTGGACGAACTAAAAATCATAAAATAAAGAATTATTAACCTTCGTCTACCGACAGTACCCGATATATTAATAAATGAGAAGTGCTACATGTACATAAATCTATATATAATGGTGTCCATAATTACATGTGGCACTGGATCCAACCATTAATTCAAATCTCACACTTTCACATCAACAACAAGATTTTGTCCACATCACNTACATGTACATAAATCTATACATAATGGTGTCCATAATTACACGTGGCACTGGATCCAACCATTAATTCACATCTCACACTTTCACATCAATAACAGGATTTTGTCCACATCACATGATGGACACTATTATGTACATATATTAGAGCAATGATGCTCATCCAGGGCCTAATCCAGGCCCAAATCCAGGGATGCACCTCAGCCCTTGATTTCAATTCATGTGGGGCCCTTTTTTTTCAAATCAGGGGTTGAGTCTGGATTCTGGTCGATCACTGACCCTGGCTGACCAGCATTAATGCATATATTATGTACATGTAGACTTTTCCTTAATAAAGTTGGCATTTCTAGTACAAGGAAATTGACTCTGTGTCTGTTAATTACATAATGAATTTTTAAGTTGTATATAAATCATTATTTTATGAAAAATTAATACAGAATTTATTAAAAAAGAACACACAACAAACATAATTAGTTGACTTAAATTGAAATATTTTATATTTCCAACTGGCATTTATTAATTTTGACTTATCTTTTTGTATTTTTTAAGTTTCTTTTTAATTATTGTTTTCCCCGAAATTACATAAATAATTGCTAATTATTATTAACGTTATAAAAAAATTGTACGTATTACGTACATGCACGTGTACTTTCAAACCAAAACCTAAACACGTGTCTGTATTTGCAGGTAAACACTTATTTATGGGACATAATTAGACATTACAGCTTAGATTTGACATTAAATTTATGAAAAAAGAAAAAAAAAATATTAATTTTATGTAATTTAAGGAAGTTAGACTGTGAGATTGCCTTAGCACACTGCAAAAACAGCCTGTAAAGTCGAAGAATGACTTGGAATGAAAGTGATTGAATTAATTAACCACTAAACAGTGCTTAATTAACTATTTCTTAAAGAGAGCATATCTAGTCACTGCCGCGTTGCACAATTATATTAAATAGCCCCAGTTTGACGTAGATTAAAATCAGATTTTTAGTAGATTTTGATAAAAATTGATGAAACGTGTGATTGAAAAATTGTGAATATCATAAAATGCGTGGCTAAAATTAATTATTAATTTTGATTTGAAATTTTTATTAGATTTTAATCTACACCAAACATAGAATATATTAAAAAAAAAAAAAATTTGCTTTCATTTATATCTTTGATTAATTACAAGTGTCGTTTACTAATGAAATGGCGGAAAAGAGTTAGTTAGTTATTGCGTGTGTTTCTTTTTCCCAACCTTAAAATGGTGGGTTCGATTACAAGGTATCTCGAATCAAGACCAACTCATTTTTTCTTATTCTTCATATAAATTAAGATTAAAAAAAAAAGTAATAAAGATTTAGTATACAAATGTAGGGTTTTTAACTTTTAACATAAAGGAACTTTTTTAAGATAAAATGTTAGTATACAGATGTAGGGTTTTCACATAAATGGATTTTTTTTTAAAGGGCTTTTTTGAAAGTATAGATAAAGTTAGCGTTCTATTAAAGGTTTTTCAAACATAATAATTTGTATTAAAAAAACGAAATTTCCATTAAAAATAGTATTGTAGTCAAAGAATAAACTTGATAGACTCAAAATATGTGAGTCATTATGCTTGCTTAGGTTAGAATCTAGTGTCCCATATCAAAAAGTTAACCTATAAAGTAAAATTATAACCTAATATCCTTTTAAACTCCAAGATCATCCACCCTGCCAGCATATGCCATCACTGCTCATAACAAGGGATAAATCAAATATGTACCACTTCAACTAGGAAGAAAGAATTACTCTTCTTTGTCAGAGGAAAAAATTGATTTCTTTATTGACATAGACTCACATGAGAGTGAGATCCATGCGAGACTCATGTGAATAACAGAAGTCAAAAAAAATCCTACCCCCTCCTTATTGTGAGATGTCTGTCGAGGAGGGTGTCAAACCTTCATTGGCAGCACAGTGGAATTGTAGGAAGAAATCACATACGAAGAAGCCTACATCATATTAACCAAGTCAAAACTGTGATACCACCACCTCAAGAATTTAACATCACAAATCATTTGCTATTGTGATAATTGGATTTCACAACATAATTTCGATCTTTCTTATGTATATGAGGATTCATCATGAGTACATGACTCTAAAACTACATCATGTTGACGATATTAAGAATTAAGAATTCATCTTATAATATAAATGTTGTTACAAAAAGTAATCTAAATTCCTATACGTTGGTCTATTATATCCTTAATAGAGACATGAGATTTTATCCTAAAAGATTAACATATTAGGAAGAATTGCACAAATGGTAATGGATATATCCAAAATCTTCTCCTTCTCTATTCTCCTTGTACAAAAGAACTTGGAATTCAAACTCTATAAATTCATTTCTTTAAATTTACTTGCTCTCAAAATCACCACAAATATATCATAAATGATCAAGTATATGCTCTTGTTTTCAAAATCACAACAAGTATAATTTTAACAACCAAGTATATATTTTGAGTGAAAATTTGAAAGATAAGGAAAACAAAAAATGATTCCGTACATCTTCAAACATACTGTTCGGATTAAGAAAGACGCAATATAATATAGAATTCCTTTCACGGGAAAATTTTAAAAAAACTCTCTATTTTCGTCCATCTTAATAAAGTTTTATCTTTAAAATAATGATAATGATAATGATAAGAAAGCAAAAAATCTCGAGTAGCAATTGTCTAAGAAAAATTACTTAACTTTTAGACTGTCCTCAACTAAATGATAGTGCTCCAAAGTTTGATTAGCCTGTAACCTAAGGACATCTCTCAATCAATTGGCTAACGAAAAAGAGTAATATTATTTAACACACTCGTGCTACACACTGGTCTAATTATCTATTGTTAAAGATAATATCTTGCAATTTTGGAGAGTATCTATAGATTTAAAAAGTAAAATTTTTTAAGTACTCCATCCCACTTAGTTTTAATATTTTCAAAAAATATTTATTATTTTTCTTTATCTTTTATTTTCATAATTGACTCTTTAAAATAGAGAGCATACTATGTTCATAGAGTCTCTTAGAAATGTTCGTATATCTTAAAATGATTGAACGTCCTAAATGAAGAGATACGGTCCCAATTAATTAATGGATACCAGACTGTTGCTAAGAACTCGTGTGACTAAATAACATTGTTCTTATTAAAATTCTCAACTTGGTCATTGGATTTGATACATTATGCTCCTGTTTGGGCTCTATTTTTTCAAAATTCATTTTCAACCACAAATTTTTTCATAAAATAATATTATACTTAAATCAAAAAAAAATTCTTATTTTTTAACCACATTCTCCAAAAAATTACTATTTCAAAACACATTATTTTTCAAAATCTCATTTTAATGGAACCGAAATATGGTTATATAAATAACATCATCAAAAAAGTAGTTTTGGAGTGGCTTCCACCCCATAAAAGTGGCACAAAAATTGGCAATATTGCATGGTGGGGTATATTATATATATAGCAAAAATAATTGATTATTTTTTGTTGTACGTAATGTGCCCATACCCCCATTACACTATCAAGTGAGGAAACAACTTGGGTCCTTCGATAGGGTTGCATCATATACACAATACCAAGTTGTATTAAATGGTTTTCTCAAACTGCTAACACAAACGTGGTTTCATCAAGCACATAGGAATTATCATTGACATTTGACATTTTTAGACAAGAATTCAACTCATAGGCAATATGCATGATGTCTTAATATTTATATATAACCAATCCACTAATTTCATCTCCATACAATTAATGTAAAGCCGCCAAATTTGATACACGTGTTTCCATTTTTAAATCTTGAAAAGGTTATGCACTAATTACTTGATTCTATGTTAAGCCTCTCGACTATTTAAATTTTGACGAGTAATAGTCGGTACCCTAATGTCGAAAATGGAACTTTTAGAACTCTGTATTGTACAAAGAATTTTATGCAAATGACTTCAGTATTAGGTTTCTAGTAGTAAGCTAGTAAATTCCATTTACGAAAACCGTCCAATTCTTCATTAAATTGTCAAGTTGGAGACTAATTTGTTCCTTTTTAAAAGTTGTCATAGGGATCGATTTCTAGGAAGCTCGTGATATATTGGGATATAGGTTGTAAAATTTTGTCTAGCATATCAACTTGATATCCTTGACCATCATTCCAATCAACATACCAAGACAATAGATCCAAAAACAATTAAAAGTTGATGTCAATTCCACTCAAAAGTGGACTTTTGGTGTTTGTGAATCCATAAACCTTGCAAAAATAAATGACAGAATCTAGTCCTTTTTTTTTTTTTTTTGATATACAGGTGTCCACCTTCGGCAACTAATCCTGAGGTATACGCATTGACCCCTCAAGACGCAGACAAGGTAAACCACGGGATGTGTCCCAAACTGGCCAGGGTCCAAGAGCCTCCTCCACTGATCTGTCAAAATGCCAAGCGAGTCAACACATGTTTGCACATTGCCTTCCAGGAGAACTCCTGCCTTCCAGAATAAATCATGTCTTCCAGGAGAGAGCCTACCTTCTAAGAGCCTCACGAATCAAACTCGCGACCTCTGAACTGCGAGCAACTAAGAGCCCCGTCCTTTGCCAATTGGGATGTGCCTCGGGGGACAAATCTAGTCCTTTTTTTAATCAAATCCCTTATTGTGTTAACACCCAATTTGCAAGGCTATCCTACTAACAGTAGGGTCAGCATACTGTAAAGTTTTTGAAAAATGTCACTTGTACATTCTTTCTTTGATATAATTATTGACATCGACAGTATTGATTGGGTGAAAAATTGTGTAAATTTTTAACTGTTCAATAATATATTTCCACGTAAGAAAGTATAAAAAAAATGTAAAGAATAACGTGCGTAGCATGATTGAAAGCTTTTCTCTCTTACTACTATTTTTTTTTCTCTATCTTCTCTCTCTATGACACACACAAGAAGACAGATGATAGCTGTAACCATGTATGATGAATAGAATTATGCCTAATTAATTATTAAATTTGAATACGTTAACATTTGAGTCCATTGGATGTGCATGGTAATGCAATCAATTTTTTTTATTTTTCCAAAATCTATATAGTTAGTATAAGAGACGTAATTAATTTCTTGATCATCTAGGACCATGCTCGACAATATACTCTCATTGAACACTACTATTTAGAATATTCCTTCGAGAATCCTTTATTTATTTTTATCGTCAAGAGAATCAAGCATGATACTCCGATATCAAATGATGCACGGTAACACAATCAATTCTTCGCAAAACTATAGATAGTGGAGGGAAAAGATTAGCTGAAAAAGTTGACTGTGTTTTAAAATGACAAATGATAGAGTGACATGTGGTATTATATAACCCATTATATAAGGTTTGATGTACATGTAGCAAGATCCTTATAATTAATGCATGATTTAGTACAATAGATTCTGTTAATCATATATAAAAAGAAATTATAAATCAGTATTATATTATGTTAGTTGAAGATGATTAGGTAATATTTGGTTGTGATTCATGTATGAGCCATAGCCAATTATTTCTTGCTCTCATGAAAACTGGCCTATCACAATCTTACACCATCCTCGATGAGGTAATAACTATTAAAAGATGAAAAAATTGCCCAATTGAAGATACAACTTTTGGGTATTTCATCTATTGAGATAATGTGTGTATTTATTATTATTTTGTGGCACTTTTTTTTTTTTTTAAATGATGTGCGCACCTTTTCATGAATAAAAAATTTAAATACAAATAATTTCAACTAAATTTGAGTAGGATCTTATTACTATTATTTTTGTTCCTTTCTCATTTTGGATGATCAAAATACCGACTTTTGCAAATGTTTGTTCTCAATTTTTCAAAATTCATTTTTCTCCAAACTCATTTGAACCGCACTTTTTATGGGATCCACAAATTTTATCAATTTTTATCGAAATCGACTAAAAACCTGATTTGCAGCCAAACCAAACGAGGACATTTTAATAGTTTTTCAACTATTTGTATGTTTACTATAATTGAAGGGTATGTTTTAAATCATGAACAATGTAAGAGGTCATAAATATGCATTTGTGTGATGGCTATCACATGTTGGTAACTATTTAAACAGACATTTATTTAGTTGAAATTGTTATAACTCTAATACTATGTTAAACCATATAATTTAAAAGCTTAAATACTTGGAAATTGGACAAACTTATCTATTTAAATTACGTTGTCAAAATGCTCATACATGTGTAGATCTGATTCATTTTTAATAGAAAAATTAACCCATGCTATCTTATAATTAGTTCCTGCTGTAATATTTATGGAATTGAAGCAAATGGTTTCGGTTTCATAATCAAACTTTCTAAACTATTAATGCAAATTTACTCACATTCAAAATCAAAACAATAAGTCTCATTTAATGGAAACGTTAAGGGTCTGTTCCCTTTATCATTTTCAATCTGTTTTCTGTTTTCGATTTTTCAAAACAGTGAAAACGAGTTCTCTTTTCTATTTTCGAAAACGCGTTTTGAAAACAAGTTAAAATTTACAAAGAAAACTCAAAACGACATCGTTTTTGGTGTTTTCAATTATAATCAAGCCAAAATTTT
>CAIGRT010051793.1:0-12398 GCA_903798405.1 Fraxinus platypoda | reverse complement strand
GAAAATGATTCTGACAATTAAAGAGTTTTGAAATAATAAATGTCAAAAAATGACTTAGTTATCACCTATATTGATGCTTTGTATTAGCGGCTTGAATATTATTACTTGTCATTAAAAAATAGAAAAAAAAAATTAACTTATGTCTTATGTGTAAGGTTATTATATTAGGAGAATTTGAAATGAGCAATAAACAACTAGGCTCAGAGGCTGAATAAATGTTTCTATTGTGCTACATCGTTAGGGAAACTATCGAGCATTTAGCCAGGTTCACGCGACATATTGTGATTGACAGTTGAATAAAATACAATTTTAACACGGTAAATCACATCCTACTATCTCGCCTCTAACACAATTTCTCCACAATAACTCATGTGCAAAGGGCTTTATCCTAAATGTTTAAAGAAATGCAAAATTATCCCAATTATAAATTTTATCCATATCGATAAATAAATAGTAGAAATTCACTAAAATTTGGATCGTGAAGACGTGAATGTGAACACTACTTTTCAGAAAAAAATTTAAAAATAAGAAATTTAAAAACTAACCCTGTCGTTTCTGTCCATTTCCCTCTCCGCTGAAAGAAAATCTAAACCAGCGGCAGCGGCCGATGATGGCTTCAATGTCTATGGATATGGCCACAGCCTTCTTAGTACTGGCCAAGCGCCATCCTTCTCCATTTTCCAATTTCCGCACAAAACTCTTCTGCAAAAACAAACTTAATACGAGTACTTTCCATACCCGCACTTTCTTAATTACCACCGCTACCGCTGCCAATTCAGTTCATTTAAGAAGTTTCTACTCTTTAAAAACCCAAGAAAAGGCTTATCGCGTAGACTTACAGTTTCTTCCGCCACCACATCTACTCCCCAAACTGAGGATTCTGATTTTCTCACTAAAGTCCCTCCCGATGATAGAATCCCAGCCACTATTATAACCGGTTTCTTAGGCTCCGGAAAGGTATTTGTTTTGTAGTGTGATAGCTGATATAATTTGTCCTATCTAGCTGACAAACTGTTGTGTTATTTTTGTGCTGTCGCCTGTTTGAATGAACGTTAAGTGGGTTTTTCTTTACAGAGACTAAAAACTTCAACTGGCTTTGTAGTAATACTTTTTTTTTTTATTGCAATTAAAGTTTTCTAATTAATGTTTGCAATCCGCTGAAAGAAGGTTGAACTCATTTTATATTAATGAAAGATATGGGTTATGGGTGGAATGAAACGTTCATTGGAAAATAATTGTGGTATTTTTTTTGCAGACATTTTTTCTTTGGACGTGTTTAAACTTTATCATTTGTTCTTTTTTATTCGGATCATCATATTTAATTCTGTCTTTTTTGAAATTAAATTTGTATTTCTAATCTGACGCATTGGCTGTAATGGTTTATCTTCTTATCTCATGGGCATGGCTGTGTTTTGGAGATTTTATTTTTTGGTTTTATTTTATTATCTCTGAGTAGGTACTCCCTTGATATCCTTAGCCCCTTCAAGGGCTTCACAACTCAGTGATCCCCAATTTCTTGCTAAATATCATTACATCCCTTTGAACCTACTCTCATAACTTCCCTATAGACCTGGCTGCTGTTGAAGCTCCTCTGTACAGAATAATAAGAAGCAGGTCAAATGGATTCTGTCTTATACATCGCGAGGAAGGTAATCCGAAAAGAGAGAACTAAAACTTGACATCACACCCAGTTCCTGTTTAAACAATTCCTTAGTTCTTGTGGGGAACATCCTTCACAATGAAGCCCAACTTCATAACCAGCTCTCTATACAACGTTCGGTGCCTATCAATATTTTGGAAAATCAATTTCAAAACAAATCCAAGCAAAATTCAGTCTCTTAATGGTTAATTATTGTTATTATTTTGTTTCAATTACCTCATGCCAAAATTAGACATGACATGCAGAATTTCACGATGTTACACTTTACTACCTAACATTTGCTTTGTTTTGTTTTGACTAATGAAGTTTTAATATTTTAACCTTCATGTGTACTTTCACATGTTCAGACAACCTTGTTGAATCACATCTTGACTGCTGATCATGGAAAACGCATAGCAGTTATTGAGAATGAGGTACGGAGTAGAGTTTTTGAGTATCAAAGATTTTGTAAGTATCAGTTTTTCATTATCTAGTCTAGGTGTTACATTACTGGATTGTCTGCGAAACAAATTCTCTTCTTTGCTTCTTTTATATTTTGAGAAGGGTAAGCTTCTCCCTATAATTTATTTTTCATTTGGAGCATGTGTTATTTTTTATATGCTGGCCTTTTGTTTTTCCAGTATGGTGAAGTCGACATTGATGGTTCTCTAGTTGCAGCAAAAGCTGCTGGAGCTGAGGACATTGTCATGCTCAATAATGGGTGTCTATGTTGTACTGTAAGGGGTGATCTGGTCAGGATGATTGCAGACCTTGTCAGTAGAAAGAAAGGAAAATTCGAATCATATCGTAATTGAAACAACAGTTATAAAATGGTTGATTAAATATATTTATTCATTGAAATCAATCACTTCTAAATGCACTAGATTTAGCACTTAGCATTGTAAGATCGAGCACGTTTTTAATTCATTCCTTCCCGCTGGGAAAAAAAATTTCAGATGCTATATTCAATAGATATTTTGAGTCTTGACATCCTCTTGCTACAATGACATCATATTCTTCCTCACCTTCCCAGGATTAGCAAATCTGGCCCCCAATTATTCAGACATTTTATGCTAAAGATCAGGTTTTTAGTGATGTTAAACTTGACGGCGTTGTTACACTGGTGGATGCTAAACATGCTGGTTTTCACCTTGATGAGATTAAGCCTAAAGGAGTAGTAAATGAGGCAGTGGAGCAAATTGCTTATGCAGACCGTATTATAGTAAACAAGGTACATTTTTATCTTTATAGCACGTAATAGGCTTATTAAGTGTTTCCCCATCAAATTATAACTGAAAACTCTGGAAACTATGGCAATGTCTAGATTATGTAATTCTGTATTATAATCTGGATTCTTGTCCTGCTTCAAGAATCTTATAATGCAGTCACTAAAGGTCACAATGGAAAGTTAACTCAATTTTCTTGCAATTTAATTTCTATTTGTATGCCTACTGGTATATCTTCAAGTAATTTCGTGACATGTTTTGTAAAGAAAACCTTGTATGCCTCTGAGATATTTGGTGTTCTAAAGTTTAACTAGATGATTTCCGTTGTGATTGCAGACTGATCTTGTTGGTGAACCTGAGATTGCTTCACTTGTTAAGAGAATAAGGGTAGATTTCCTCGCATAATACTCTTTAATTTGCCATCTCACCTTTTTTCCTATACCATGCTTGTTTCCAAGTTACCTTTTCTAATTTTTATTTGTTGGGGTGCAGAACATAAATCGTATGGCTCAATTGAAGCAAACTAAGTATGGAAATGTTGACTTAGACTATGTTCTCGGAATTGGAGGCTTTGATCTAGAAAGGTTTACTTCTGTCCTATATTATGTTCGCAGAATTGCTATCCTTTTATCACTATTTGACCGTCTTCTTAAATATAGCAAGTGCAATTTTCATCTTGTTCTTTGACATGTCAAGATTCATTCCAAAACCATTCGGCACATGAAAATATAACATCATCAGAACACCGTGACAAAATTATATAAAAAATGAAACAGCTTCAGTTGATTTATAACACGAGTCTGTGTCACTGGCAGCAAAATAGGTATTGAAGATTATGATGAGAGCTCTCTAATGGCGATGGAGAATGGTCTTAATAGCAGTCTTTTTTTACTATTCAATTATCAATATATTCTACACTGGACATGATTAAATTTGCTTTTTCACTCTAGGGCAATCATAATATTGCTTCTGCTGACGGAATAGATTGTGAAAGTATCTGTCATTTAGTTCCCCCACTGATCTGTAAGTGCACTTTTAATAATACCTTGGTGCTCTATGAGTCAGAGCATGATTTAACATATTTTGTCACTGAAGCTAGCAAGGTGTAAATTTTTATGTTTGTGTATTAACAAATTTAGTTACCGAAGCTAGGAAAGTGTAAATTTTTATGCTGCCCTTATGGATAACTGACACTGAACAGATGATATACTTCCACTCTTCACCTCACTCAACTGCTCCCGCTCTCCTACAACAATGCCCATGAATGCTTTCTTTTGCTCGTGCCGATTGATTCTCTTCTCCTTTTTTTATGTTTATCTTCCAGCCCCAAGGATGCCCATAATGTCAAAAGTACTAGTTTTGCTGCTTTTTGAGAGAGATAAGTTCTGAAATGATTAGTCCTGGATGGCAACATTTTTTGGGCGATACTATATCTCTTACGTTTTTCATGTTCACGTCTTTCCTTTCAAAGAGAAATATTTTACATATTTTTCTCATTTTCGATTTTCTTTCTTGCTACCTATTCACTCTAATGCAAACTAATATATTGCCTCGCTGCAATTAGAATGTCATGATATAAGAAATCTCAGGATTTTGTAGTCTTACATTACACATTTTGCAATGAGACATTTATTTTTGACACGTGAGTTTACCACTAGTTTTAAAACGTATGATTTTGTGTTATTTTTTCATAGTTTAATTAATACGTCATGCAGAATTGAAAGTGCTGTTGAAGCCGAACACTAAGTGGTAGATCATGCTGGCCACAGCCACGATCACGGTTACCACCATCATCATGATCATGAACATGGCCATAAACATGGTAATTCCAGTTTTTAAATTTTTTTCCTGGTAGTAGAGGACAGGACAAGTTACCATTTGACTTTATCAAGATATGCACATGACTAAGTTTATTGTCCTGGCTCTATGTATTTGCATTTGTGATTTGTGTTTGTGAAGATGATTATGGCTATCTTAATCTCTAGCTTGCTGAAATTTTTTCCATTTATTCAGTAAAGTCTCTGGCACTAAATTTTGCCTTGAGAAAAAAAATAAAAAAATTCTTGTGCTTAATTGTCAGGTGAGATGAGGGACAGAATAAAAATAGCGTAACGAGAGAAACCAAATATTTTAGAAAACACCTCCCCCCAGCTCCCCTTCCTTTCTCCTTACCTCTCTCGTGTACAACAATTGACATTATGATAATTTTGCCCACTGTTTTGGCTTTCTACTATGCATATGAAAATTCTAAGTTGTTTAAAGTATAAAAAGATATAATCTTTTTGAAATCTGATGCAGAACATCATGATGATCACCATTCCAGCGATCATACTCATGACCCTGGCGTTTCTTCAGTCAGCATAGTTTGCGAAGGGAGCTTGGATCTCGAAAAGGTTAGGTTTACAGTGATGCTTCTTAGATATTGTCATCATAGTTCAACCTAATATGGAAATTATATTCTTGATCGAGACAGACATCTTTGGTTAAGATAGAAAACTGTGTGACTGGCATATTTGATGAAAAGCTGATAATATTGGCCGAGAATTTATTCTATTTCATATTTCAGGCCAACATGTGACTAGGCACACTGTTATTAGAAAGGAGCGAGGACATATATCGAATGAAAGGTCTTCTATCAGTTGATGGAATGAACGAGAGATTTGTTTTTCAGGTGATTGGATTCTTCGAAGCTCTACATTTAGCTGTTTTGAAGAAAATAGTAAATTGTCATCTAGTGATTACCCTTTCCCAGTATGAGTTCTCTCATTGAAGACAGAAGAAATGAAAATTGAGAGATTGCCAGAGAATATCTCTCCTCTTAAAACATAATTACTAGAATTATGAAAATTAAAGTTCTATGGGCCGAAAAAAGTTTTGAAAGCTATTTAATCAACTGCCTTTTAACGTAACAGGGAGTGCACGATATATTCCAAGGTTTGCCAGACAGGTTGTGGCGTCCAGACGAGCCCAGGATAAACAAGATGGTGTTCATCGGAAAGAACTTGGACAAAGAGGAATTAGAGAAAGGCTTCAAGGCGTGTTTTCTATAACTCGACCAAGGAAATTTTTGGTTTCTTTGTTTTCCAGTTAGAATTCCAGTATTTCATGTTATCAGGGTTTCATTAGCCAAAAGAATAGTGTTGTGGCAGAACTTATGAGAAGAGAAACATTATTCATGAATTACTTACAAAGTATACATTAAAAAGTTACTTATTTTATCTACTTGCTTATTGGCATCGTACAATACAGATTACCTCACAGAGGCAATTTTCCAGATCGAAAAATTGCAAACTTGGAGACCTCCGAATACTTGTAGTGAATCCCATTGCTATTCAACAATTCCTCGAGCAAATTCTTAGCAACTTCAGGCTCGGAGCTTTCACATTCAATCTCGTAACACGTACCAAATCCATAATGCGTTTCATCAAGTTCCAATTTCAATCCATTCCATTCATATATTGCTCTCACATTCCTGAATCCCCCTAAACACACAAGCCCATTATCCTTAACATTGTATTCTTCCTTCACTCTTCGGATTATATCCGACGAGCTGATGAGCAACAGCCTCCAGGGTTCGGCCACGCATTGGCGGGCAATTGCGGGGTCAATGGGTTCTTCCTGCTCCTCGACGCGGCTGATGCCGCCGGAGATAACGGGCTTGGCTTTGATGGAGAGGACGGAGTGGGAATCGAGGTCGTAGAAGCGGAGGCGGAGTACAGCGAGGTTGGAGGAGAGCTCGGCGTTGGTGCCGTCGAAAAAGACGTTTTCCTGGAAATGGGTCTTGCGGTGGTGGCGGGAGAGGATGTTGGAGAGGCGCTGGTGGGAAGTGGAATCTGGTAAACGGAGCTTTACTTCAACTTCCATGTCGCAGTGGCAGTTGGCGGTGGTGAGGGGTTGATATATGGGCGGTGGTGGTTAAATGAGTTATCAATAGGATTTGAATTTGAACCGGATCATGTAGATCGGCCCGGAGCAAGAAAGCCATTACTTTTTTCTTCTTCTTATATTTTTTTTTTACTAATATAAGTGAAAAAATTGCTCATAAGAAAAAGATAGTACTTAGAATTCACTTAAGAAAACTAATAGTTAAAATATTTATGTGTAAAAATTTTCTTATAAGTAAAAGTTAGTAACTACAATATTTACTTATAACTAAAAATCTATGTATAAGTAAAAAAACATCGTTTGTATTGCCGTTTAACTTATGTTTGGTTGAATTAAAAAAATGAATTAGAATTTAAGTACAGATCAATAATTAAATTTAATAACATATTTCACGAGACAAAAACTTTTTTTAAGTACACATTTCTAGCAAAATCTAAACGAAACAGAGGTTTAATACATTATAGCATCAAATATTATATTGAAATTATACATACTAATCGACCTTAATATATAATCTCTTCCAATCCTATGTCCTCTAGTCGAACTTATACTCCCGTGCCTTATTCGTTTTAGACTTGAAAAGGTTTGAAAAATGTTAGGGTCCGTTTGATTGTAAATGTGGAAAATGAGTGGAAAGAAAATGTTTTACATGGAATTGATTTGTCTAGAAATTGTTTTATTGAGAATTGTAATTAATTGTGTTTGATTGATATAATTTTTCATGTAAAATGTTAAAAGTTTGGTGTCCGTTTGGTATAATATTTTATACCATTGGGTCTAGAATTTGTTCCAACTACCAAAAAAAATAATCATACCGAATACAATTCGTTTGGCTTTGTTTTGCACGGAAATAGTCAATAAAAGTGAAATTTTTTTTTACCATTGTATCTAGAATTTTTTCCAATTACCAAAAAAAAAAAACCTGGAAAATATTTACCCATCAAAATATCAAGAATTTATTTTCCTAAAAAATGTGTGATGTACCCCTAGCAAGACCGTAATATTTTATACCATTGGGTCTAGAATTTGTTCCAACTGCCAAAAAAAATAATTGAAAAAAATAATCATACCGAATACAATTCGTTTGGCTTTGTTTTGCATGAAAATAGTCAATAAAAGTGAAATTTTTTTTTACCATTGTATCTAGAATTTTTTCTAATTACCAAAAAAAAAAACCTGGAAAATATTTACCCATCAAAATATCAAGAATTTATTTTCCTAAAAAATGTGNACCGAATACAATTCGTTTGGCTTTGTTTTGCACGGAAATAGTCAATAAAAGTGAAATTTTTTTTTACCATTGTATCTAGAATTTTTTCCAATTACCAAAAAAAAAAAACCTGGAAAATATTTACCCATCAAAATATCAAGAATTTATTTTCCTAAAAAATGTGGAAAATTTGGAAAGTTGGAAAATATTTTTCAGGGAAAATTTTGCCTATCAAACACTACAAAAGTTGAAAAATGAAATTTTTTTTCCATTTTTCATGGAAAATGTGTGCTATCAAACGGAGTCTTAGTGAAAATTTCCCTATTAAAAAACGTTTGGGAGGAAAGTGCACTGAGGGGAAAAGGTTGGGGACAAAACAGGTAATTTAGCCAAAAATAATTTATTAATTAATTTTCATTTTCTGCTTTGGTACTTCTTAAGAAATTGCTGGGAAAGAAAGAGAGAAAGAAAACAATTCAATTTCAATTCAATCATTAAAAATCAGATAGCAGATAAGCAAAAGAATTGGCGAAAAAACCTTGAAAAGCCAAGCTCAGGATCCGCTGAACTTACCCTTCGCCGTCACCACTGCGGCTTGTTGCTTCTTCTTTTGCTGTAACCGCCTATAGATATGGTATGTTTTTTCCTCCTTTACTCATACTTAATTTCTTATAAATTCTCCTTCTCTTGATTTACCTGTGCGTTGTGCTCGTTATTTATACTCTTTCCAGGATTGGGTTTGATTCAATACTTCAAATAATAAATAGGGCATCCAGTAATTTCACTAATTTATGCGTTCCTAATTGGACTTCTTGATCTTCTAGTACATGCGCAGTCACGACGGAATCGAACTTCTGGATAACGCATATGAGATTCGCCATATTTTCTTAGAATATTACGAACTTTTTTTTTTGGTCTTTGTTTGTGGTGAAGCCTGGTGTTTGATTTCTGATGACTGTTTGCTGTATATCAAAAGTAAACCTTTAATTTTTCCTTAAATCAGCTGAAATGTGCGGCCGTTGAATTTTAACTTTTAGCAGTTTAAAGGAGATACTTTGTTAGAAATTTCCAATGATGCAGTTGTCTGAGCTATTTTAGGATTTGAATTTCCAGGAAACTATGGATGGAGATGATGACTATGTGGAGTATGTTCCAGTTGGCAAGCGTCGGGCAATTGAGGCCCAGAAAATTCTTCAGCGCAAAGGGCAAGCTATTGTGCTCGATGATGATATTGAAAAGCAGAAAATTCTTGAGGTTAAACCCAGTTTATTGGTCAAGGCTACTCAACTGAAGAAAGAGCAGCCCGAAGTAACCCAAACTGAGCAAATATTACAGCAGGAAAAGGAGATGATGGAAAATTTGTCAGATAGGAAAACTTTAATGTCAGTTCGGGAGCTGGCAAAGGGAATCACTTATACGGAGCCTTTGTCGACTGGTTGGAAGCCACCATTGCCAATAAGGAGGATGTCGAAGAAGGCTTGTGATGTCACTAGGAAGCAGTGGCATATTATTGTGGACGGCGAAGATATTCCCCCTCCAATCAAGAATTTTAAGGATATGCGATTTCCCGAGCCAATTTTAAAGAAGTTAAAAGCCAAGGGGATTGTTCAGCCAACACCGATTCAAGTGCAGGGGTTGCCTGTTGTTTTATCTGGCCGTGATATGATTGGCATTGCATTCACAGGATCTGGAAAGACTTTGGTTTTTGTTTTGCCTCTTATCATGATTGCATTACAAGAGGAGGTGATGATGCCAATCGCACCGGGTGAGGGACCATTTGGCTTGATTATTTGCCCTTCTAGAGAGCTTGCTAGGCAGACGTATGAGGTTGTGGAACAGTTTCTTGAACCCATGAGAGAGTTTGGTTATCCTGAGTTACGACCGTTACTCTGTATTGGTGGCGTTGATATGAAGTCACAATTAGATGTAGTGAAGAAGGGCGTCCACATAGTTGTTGCTACACCTGGGAGGCTAAAGGATATGCTAGCAAAGAAGAAAATGAACCTTGATAATTGCAGGTAAGTACTTCATATTTTTGATGACACATTAAATTCTTAGTTATTGCAGTTGATGTGTTGCATTAAGTAAATGTTGCTGTGAAGCAAATTCCCACAATTTTATTTCTTCTAAAGTACCAAATTATATTTGTTGTTACTTTGTTGGAACTTTGCTAATGAACAGAATCGATAGTTTTCAAGATATGATGTCCTTGTTTCATAAGGTGAACTGGCTTGTCAACGATCTTCAATTTGTTGACTCTGATAGAAAAGACAGCTGCCTTATTTGGTAAGGGGAGTGGGGGTGACAGTGGAGCCGCTGTCTGCTCTGCTTTTATATTTGTGGGTGGCATATGGATAAACAATCCATGCCGTTCAAGTTGAACTGGGTTACTATTTTGCTCGCCAATTTTTCTGTAGCTATTTATCTAGTTTTGGCTTTTCCTGCAGATATTTATCTAGTTTTGGCTTTTCCTGCAGATATTTAACTCTTGATGAAGCAGATCGGTTAGTGGATCTGGGTTTTGAAGATGACATAAGAGAAGTTTTTGATCACTTTAAAGCGCAAAGACAAACTCTTCTATTTTCGGCTACCATGCCCCCGAAGATTCAGAAATTTTCTAAAAGTGCATTGGTAAAACCCATTACTGTAAATGTGGGAAGGGCTGGAGCAGCAAATCTTGACGTAATTCAAGAAGTTGAATACGTGAAACAGGAGGCAAAAATTGTTTACCTTCTTGAATGCTTGCAAAAAACCCCACCCCCGGTTCTAATATTTTGCGAGAACAAAGCTGACGTGGACGACATTCATGAATACCTTCTTCTGAAGGGAGTTGAAGCTGTGGCAATTCATGGAGGTAAGGATCAAGAAGAGAGAGAGTATGCTATTTCATCTTTCAAATCTGGCACGAAGGATGTTTTAGTTGCCACAGATGTAGCTTCAAAAGGTCTTGATTTCCCTGATATTCAGCAAGTTATCAATTACGACATGCCTGCCGAGATAGAAAATTATGTTCATAGGATTGGAAGAACAGGAAGATGTGGAAAGACAGGAATTGCGACGACATTTATTAATAAGAACCAGAGTGAAACAACGCTCCTTGATCTGAAGCACCTGTTGCAAGAGGCGAAGCAGAGGATACCTCCTGTTCTGGCTGAGCTTAATGATCCAATGGAAGATGTTGAGGAAATAGCCAATGCAAGTGGAGTTCAAGGCTGTGCCTATTGTGGTGGGCTTGGTCATCGTATCCGTGATTGCCCCAAGTTAGAGCATCAAAAAAGCATGCAAATTGCTAGCTCGAGGAGAGATTATTTTGGGTCGGGGGGTTACCGAGGGGAGATGTGATTTATACTTATATACAAATACATATTTGTATTTTGAGCAGCAGTTTAGTTTGTACTAGTGTATGTACTTGAATTTTCAGCAATGCATTCAGTTTGAATGGGCTTCTGTCTTTAATGTTCTTGGGTATATGCTTATCTGCTTTTAGCATTAGCAGTTCTGAAAGTGTAAATTTCTTTTTAGTGAACTGTCTAAAGTTAAGAGATTCGAATCTGCCTGTGATGTTTGATAAATATTACACCAAAGCAACAAATTACATAAGATGGATGAACTACTGGGTTCAAATCTAGCGATGAACTGAAAGAAACGGCAAAAAATAATTGCATGGAGCCAAACTTAAATTTATTGAGGACTGAGGCTTAGTTTGGTGATGTTGTCAAATGAACTTTTTGGATTCCTGAACAAGTGGTTCATTTGTCTGGGGACTCGAGCCGAACCTAAACGTACTGCTTGGGTCTTAAATCTCTCGGGACAAGTGATGGATTTGACTCTTGGCACAAAACTTGCAGTAGACCAACGCTTCAGTCTTGGAATTCCTCTCAAACAAAAATCAAAACATTAGGAAGGTAGAAACAACAAGCTCTTGAAGTTGGGAATAAAATATCATCGGTTTAAATTATAAATAGATAGAAATGAGTGGTGGATAAATATATAGTACTTGTGTGTCCTATGATATGTGTGGATTAAAAGTAGTTTTGACCAATTATTTTTATAAGTGAAAATAGGTGTCAAACAAGGGGCTAGACAGATTGCAGTCACTGGCATTGCAACACAAAAGGGTAGTAGAATACATGAGCTACATATGTGTAACAGTGTAAGATGAATGAAATAGTAAAATGTGATACAGCTACAGATGTAAGCCGGAGCGGTTCGACTATTTCGAGGCATCCCTCAGCCCACACATAGTCAGATATAAGGACAGGCCGGCATATTTTAACACCCCCTAGATAGACCGGATGGAATCTGTGTAATCTAGCACTGTTGGAACTGATACATGGTTGAGCAGAGAACAAATTGAAGAAGGTAATGTAATTAATACATGGGCATTTTTCAGGCATTTTTGGTGAAAAAGAATAACTTATTCAAAAATAGAAAAGGC
>CAIGRT010051785.1:0-15757 GCA_903798405.1 Fraxinus platypoda | reverse complement strand
CACGGGCGGCCGCGGGGGCTCGCCAAGTGCTGGATCCGCCCATGCACATATGCCGCTTTGTCATTTCCAAACATTGAAGATTGTACAATCTGCTTGAAATCTTTGATAGAAGGAGATAAGTGTAGGAGTCTGCAGGTTAGTAAGCACTTGTTTCATTCAGAATGTACAGATAGCTGGCTTGAGAGAAAGTTTACCTGCCCCCTTTGTCGATCCTAGGTTTTTAAGTATCCTGAATTGTCTTCTTGTTCAAGTGTTAGTTTTGAAGATTGCTGGACTATGTTTTATTTAACTGTATATGAAGAGCGAAGTACTAGAGAATAAGAAAGCTAATGAATTGTGGACAAAAATGTGGTGGAGGGTTTTATTTAGAAAATGGGGATTGGAAATGTGTAATTTGATTGTTACTTTTAGTTGGGGGTCGGATGGGTGGGGTGGGGTGGGGTGGGGTGGGGAAGAAGATGGAATTTTGAGGATGGAGTGGAGTGGAGTGGAGTGGAAGGTGGGATTGATGAAGAAAATAAACGTTTGGGATTTTGGGTGATAAAATAAAAGTTTTGGGTATAATTTACAAAAAAATAATAAGTTTGGGATCACACTTGCAANTAATTTGATTGTTACTTTTAGTTGGGGGTCGGATGGGTGGGGTGGGGTGGGGTGGGGTGGGGAAGAAGATGGAATTTTGAGGATGGAGTGGAGTGGAGTGGAGTGGAAGGTGGGATTGATGAAGAAAATAAACGTTTGGGATTTTGGGTGATAAAATAAAAGTTTTGGGTATAATTTACAAAAAAATAATAAGTTTGGGATCACACTTGCAATTATTATAATCTAATTTGGGCCATTTTTACTATTTTTAAAAGCATAACTTAGCAGAATTGGATGGTAGGAGGGTGAATCGCACTTCAAAGATGATACAAGAGGGTCTCCGTACCTCAAATGTTGTCTTTCATACCCCCAAGTTTCATACAAATGTTATCTTCCATAGCTCAAGTTTCATACAAGGATATTTTCCATCAATTCCATAAGGTGGGGTATTGCACAATGAATCTACGAGGTGGGGGTATTGCACAAATAAGCTTTTTAAGTGAAGCAACTTAAATGTTTTTTGGGAACAAATTTTGATAGATGATTTATAAGTTCATGAAATGATTTTAATAAAGTAGCCTTGTTTTGATATTTTTCTAAGTTCGGTTCTACCTTGCTGCCCTATGTATATATGTATACATGTGTGTGTATATATATATATATACACACACATATATACATATAGACACACACAAATCGTGCAGGACATATTAGTCTCCACTTTCGATGTTTGTTGTGACTTTAATTGAAGAAAATGTTTTACGAATATTACGTTTTAGTTAAACTAAAGTCTAAAAGAATATTAGATGTACAATAATATTTAATGTGGATAAATATTGGTGGATTAATTTATAGCTGATAGATTTTATTTGGTTTTATTATTGTCTAAGCCCCTGTTTGGTAGTGCTTAAAATCCAGATTTTAATTTTAAGTTAAGGTCAACAATTAATTTTAACCATACGAATAGACTCACAACTTTTCAACTACATATATTTTCAACTTTTATCAAAATTTACTCA
This sequence comes from Fraxinus platypoda, assembly GCA_903798405.1. NCBI lineage: Eukaryota > Viridiplantae > Streptophyta > Magnoliopsida > Lamiales > Oleaceae > Fraxinus > Fraxinus platypoda. The sequence continues at coordinate 14,156 of CAIGRT010051785.1, read as the reverse complement.
AAAATCTGATTTTAATCCTACCCAAAAAGGGTCTAAATTTACATGAAGTTAAAAATTTAATATTATTTTTTTAAAGGCAAATGAATATATCAGAATAGTAGATGAAAATAGTAGCTTAAATTATATTTCTTTTAGTGTGTAAATCACCAAGAAACAATAGTATGAGTAGAAATTTATCTTTTAAAACGTATTGATATGTTGTTCAACTAGCTTCTTTAATATTGTATTCGTTTAACATTCGAACTACCTTTTAAAAAAAAAAATTCAAATAGAGAAAAACACCAAATGTCTAAAAGTAGGAATGTGATGGAAAAAAAATTCAAAGGTTGCACTAAAATATTGCGACTTATTGAACTTGCACAACTTTGCTAACTGAAACTCTCATGTGCCACTAAGGATAGACAAGGGCACATGCCGCTTCATTTCTCACATTCGACTTTTTATTTTCAGTTTAGGGCTCTAGGGATTTTTTTTTATTATTCTTTTTCTCTTTCATTCGCTACCCTGTTTGATGGTTATTATTTTTTAAAAAATGGATTTTTAAATAGTGATATTTTAGAGAATGTGCGGTTAAAAAGTTGAGAAGAGTTTTGGATTTATGTGTAAATTATTTTATTTTGTAAATATGTAGTTAAAAATGAGTATGAGAATTAAAGAGTTTTATTTTAAATAGGGACGAACATGGTCTTAGCCCTTTCTAAATTTATTATTATTTTTGCAAAATCTATGTTTTTTAAAAGAAAAGGTAAATATAATATATTGGAGGGTGACACATAACAGAAGTAAGTCATTATTAATCGAACCTTAGCAATATATTTGTGTTCTTCATTTTGTTTTTGATTAAATATTTGTTTGGTTTAGCTAAAAAAGTTAATTAAAATTGAACAAAAGTTTAGCTAAAAAATTGATTAAATTTTAAATTAAAATCAATAATTGATTTTAACAATATATTTTATAGAACTCACAACTTTTATCAATTTTCAACCATATATTTCATCAAAATTTACTAAATTCGATTTTTAATAAAATAAAACAAGGATTGGTTTCGTTTTTCTCTTGTTTTCATGAGATCGAAAATTTGTAACAAATAAATATCGTGTTCCTAAATCAACCATTACGATCTATGAATAACTTGGATTGCATTCAAATAGAGACCGATCATTTTTCTCTTGTTCCTGTGCAAGCGAGGATGTGTAACAAACAAATATCGTATTTCTGCGCCAACGATTACAAGGTATGAATAACTTTGACTATATTCAAATAGGGACTATTTTCTTTTTTCTCATGTATTCATGCGAGATTGAGGATATGTAATAAACAAATATTATATTTGCATCAACAGTCATGGCACATGGATATCGTATTCCGGCATCAATCATTAAAAATGTGATGTTTAACATAATCAAAAGGGGATTGATTTCCTTTTTCCCTTTTTTCCGTGCGAGATTGGGGATTTATAACAAATAAATATCGTATTCCTACATCAAACATTATATGAATAATTTTCACCACATTAAAATAAGGACTAATTTCCTTTTTATTCTTGTTTCTACGAGACTAAGGATCTGTAACAAATAAACATCATATTATTGCATCAAAAGTTACGGCACATGAATATCGTGTTCTTGCATCAACAATTAAAAATCTGATTTTTAACCAAATCAAACATGGCTTGATTTTTTTTCTCTTTTTCCGTGCAAGATAGAGGATATATTACAAATAATATCATCTTTTTTTATAACAAACATACAACTAATTTCCTTTTACTCTTGTTTTCGTGCGAGATCGAGGATCTGTAATAAATAAATATTATATTCTTATATCAATAGTTACGATATGTCAATATTGTACTCCTGCATTAATCGTTAAAAAATTGATGTTTAACATAATCAAACGGGATTGATTTCATTTTTCTCTTTTTTTTCTGACAAGATTGGGGATTGGTAATAAATAAATATTGTACTCCTACATCAAATGATATATGAATAACTTTGACTATATTCAAACAAGGTCTAGTTTCCTTTTTCTCTTGTTTTCGTGCAAGATTGAGGATCTGTAACAAATAAATATCGTATTATTGAATCAATCGTTTCGACACATGGATATCATATTCTTGCATCAACGGTTAAAAATCATATTTTTAACCAAATCAAATATCGACTAATTTCCTTTTTCTCTCTTTTTTTCGTGCGAGATTGATGATATATAACAAATAAATATTGTCTTCTCGCATCAATAGTTACCACATATAAATAAATTTGACTACTAGGCACAGGAAAAAAAAATTGAAAAATCGATCAAACAGATCGAACCGAACTGACTCGGGTCGGTTTGATATAGTTAATTGGTTTGGTTTGGTATTATTTTAAACAAAATTATGGTGGGTCGGTTCGGCCTTGGTTTAAAGCCTCAAATCGTTGGTTAACCGACTTAATCCACTTACAAATGTTTTCATTTTTATTTTTATTTTGGAAAAAAGAAAAGTCAAAATCAAAAGGTTAAAGATGTTCTCTCAAAAGTAGAGGTGTCCAAGCTGCCTTTTTGAGTAGTTTTGTTGAATACTACATAAAAACTTTATTTTATGAGGACACTTTCAAGGAAACATTGATATTATTTTATGTCATTTATAAACGTTGTCTTCTTTTCGATTGGTAGGCCTTGGTTTTTAGTTAATTTTTTTTATATAGCATGTTTTACTTGTAATAAGTTTGTCTTCTGAACATGCAGGTTGAGATAATGATTGTGGACCTATGGTTATGTATTTGTTACAATATTGAACTTTTTTAATTACATGTTATGTTCTGATTGGTAAATTACAGCTTGCATGCTGTGAAAATGCAGGTTGAGAAAATAATTATCATTCTTTGAAAACTGAAATTTAAATGCTGTTTTTAGTTGTTATAGGTTGTAACTCAAATAAAAAAAGTTGTATAAATAAAAAAGAAGTTATATGTACTCTAAGTGAGCTCAAAACTCAAAGACAATTTTTTTAAAAAAATTCAATTTAGACAAAAGCTCAAACCGACTAACCGAACTGAACCGAACCAAACCAAACCAATTTAGGTTGAAATTCACTCAAATCGACTAATTTGGTTTTTATTTCGGGTAGGGGTCAAAACTGACCCCAACCAAACCACGCCCAAGTCTATTGACTGCATTGAATACCATCTGTTTTCTGCAAAAAAAAACTACGTTCGTTTATCTTAATCCTAAGTAAAAAAAGCTACATGTACAAGTCTCGTACATCACAGTGTGATGCTGGTGGCCAAAGCAAGCTTAATTCTAAGTATTCACTTTTATCCTCAAATTGAAACCACAACCAATCGCAATCCCATCCTTCAAAATCCCCAGTGACCTACCTATAGAAAACCCCTCCATTTCCTACAAAATACCAACTAATTCTCAGTTCATCGCAATTTGATCAAGGAATAGAGCATGAAGAGTACTGTAAACCTTCCACATGCCAACTTTCAACCACAATATCCACTACATGCACCATCACAACCACCTTGTACGTCTTTAAGCAAAACCCAGAGAGAAATCATTTTTGTTTTCCTGAAATTCGTGATCATGATAGTTATAGTTGCCCCTTCTCTTTTCTTTCTTAGTTTTACTGCAAGTATTATCCTTTACTGCCTCATTTTAGCCCACGTCTTGTGGCATCGTCGTAACCCCACTGCCACCACTAGCAACAAACTCCAAAGCCCTTTGCTCGATGTCACATATGCTTCTTCATCATTTCCAAACACAAATGATTATGTAATTTGCTTGAAATATTTCATAGAAGAAGATAAGTATAGGAGTTCGCAAGCTTGTTGTTGGGTTTTGATACCCAATGAATCCCGAGCTATAACGTAAACGTTGGATTAAATTATTACCAACAACAAAGTTCAAAGGCTTGACCTGAAAACAACATGGGTCATTAGAAGTAGCTTAAACAATTAATGTTGCTCACGGCCTATATATATTGCCTTTTGTATACCATGGAATCTTGGCCCATTTAAGTCTCTTATTGGTCCAACTAAAACCTAACATAGCCTGTATATATGGTGTCTTTACCCTAGTCATAAAGTGTGTGTGATTTGTGTGAGAAAAGTAGAATGAAACCATCTATATGCAAGAGAAAAACCGGCAACCTAGTTTGGAGAAGAAAAACCGCGTGGCTTTCCTTTAATTTTCAGTATCGTCTCTTGCCTTCTTTAATTTTTTTTTCTTCTTGCCTTGGTGGCTACAAATCATCAATATTATCTTGTCCTTTGTGGGTGAGATTGAGGAGCAACCAATATGAATATATTGGTTATGGGTTGGAGCAGTTTGAATTGGTTGTCTGGTAGAGAAAGGTAACATGAAACTAAGTTTGGAAAACACCTTTTTGACGACCCTTTGAGTAAGCTTCCGTGACAATTGGTATCAGACCACTAAGGCGGTGAATTTCTCGAAAAATTGATTGAAAACTGGTTAGAAAAGCAGCAGAAACGAAGCAAAAAAATAGATCAAAAAACTGTCAGAAAACTGCCTAAACATCGGACATGTTTTTTTGCGTAATTTTTGGCCGATCTAGAAGGAGTTTGGTGAAACGAAGACCATCGACGTGACGTGCAAGTAGAGGCTCACCAGGGTAGTCGGTGCATGAGGTTGTCCGGGGGTGCATGAGACTACACGTAAAGGACTCTTGTGATCTTGGTATTTACGGACTTAGATTACCGTGTGGGGGAAACATTGCATGTGCTAGAAATTTAGGAATTATTTGCCATATTTGAAGTGTTGAATTCGATTGCAAGTTGGTAATTGCTTTTATGCTTTAAGTGTCGTTTAGTCACTGTGTGAGATTGCTTTGCATGAGAATTTAAATTTTTTGTTGACGTACTTTCGTGTTGCATTGATTATTCTGTTAGAACATCTAGACTTAACCCGTTTGAATATTCACTTGATATTGAGATCTCGAGTCTCATGAAACCCTGGAAATCTAGAACAGTGTATACTACAGTCTTAAGATTACTTTGTGTGACCTATTTGTCGACTTTGGTTGTTCTATATATATATATATATATATATTTTTTTTTTTTTTTGAAAAAGTTTTCACATTTCGAAGTTGGAATTTACAATCGGAATGGAAACTTTTCAATTTGGCAACAAAAGATTAGGAAAATTTTAGTTCAACAAAAAGTTTCGAAAGTTATAGACGGTAAATTTCCTATAAATTTGATAGAAGCACAAAACAAGAATGTGATAAACTTGTTTATACTTCAATTATTTTACACCTATCTGCATTGTTTTGAGAAAAATTGGAAAACTTGACTCTATAAAAGAACTTTGGCAAAAGTGGAGAACTTATATTTACTTAAGTCTACTCCTAATAAGTTGTACTTGGTTGAGAGATTTTTTAATTCCAAAATGGATCCTTCAAAAGATCTTGATGACAATTTGGATATTTTTAACAAACTTGTTCAAGATATCATTAATTGTGATGAGAATGTGTCTGAGACTTTAAAGGCCATCATGTTGCTTAATTCTATGCATGATTCATATAGAGAGGTTAATAATGCAATTAAGCATGGTAGGAGCACCTTAACACCCGAGATTGTCATGGATTTCCTTAGAAGTAAGGAGATGGAAGAAGGATACTTTGCATGGTTATATGTGCATTTCAGTGTGTTTGATATGTGCATTTACATGAATTTGAGAGCAATTTAACTATTTTTGTGTAATTATTTGTATGTATAGTGGGTTAAGATGCATTAGCAGTGTGTTGTATGTATATTGGTGAGATTGAGTATAGAAGCCTAGGGGTACATTGGTGGTTTGTACCGGAGATGTGGAGCGTGACATTTGGATTACGAGTGGAGAGGTTATTAAATGTTGGAATCTTTTATCTGTGAGGAGACCCTAATCAGGTGGGATGTGAGAGATATTTTTATCACTTTTGTTAGATGGAGACGCATTATCCACTTAGGTTGGGAGAAGTGATGTGGTGATGCAAGATTATCCCAAGACTTAGGATCTATAGAGGTCTACCAGTTAAAGATGATTTGAGTGATCAGTCTAGTGATCATGGTCGATGATGAGAGGGGATATGCGTTCTCGAGGTATGAGCAACACAGAATGGGATATGATAAGTGTTGTGAGATCTTTTCGTGGGGTCATTTTATGCATTTATTGTATATGTGTTTTGACAGATTGATCGATTGAGTTAGTGTTAATCTATTGTTCTATGTGAATGTATTTTGGAAAAGATCTTCTTCACATGATTATTTGCTCTTAATTGTTCACTGTGATTATCTGCTTTTATTTGGGTATTTATTTGTGAACTTTTCCCTTGTGAGTACGTGGAGTAGGTATGATATGTGTTTCGGGTCCAAAATACGAGGTAAAGACTGTGATTCCAATTTTATTGGTTGTCTTGATTATGCAAGCATTAACTTTGTGATATTTAATTTCTTGAAGGATGATTGGGCATCAATGTGGAGATTTTTTTAGTTTTGATACCTAATGCATCTTGAGCTATGATGTAAACGTTGGATTAAATTATTACCAACAATCAAGTCCAAATGCTCGACCCGAAAACAACATGGGTTGTTGGAAGTAGCTTAAACAATTAATATTGCTCACGGCCCTATATATTATCTCTTGGATGACTTTGAATCTTGACCCATTTAAGCCTCTTATTGGTCCAACTAAAGTCTAACATAACTTATATATATGGTGTCTTTACCCTAGTCGTAAAGTATGTGTGATTTGTGTGAGAAAGTAATAAAGAAACCGTGTGTATGCAAGAGAGAAACTGGCAGCCTGCAAGAGAAGAAGAAAAACGTGTGGCTTTCCTTTGATTTTTGGTCTCGTCTCTTGCCTTCTTTCATTGTTTTTTCTTGCCTTTGTGGTTACAAATCATTACCATTATCTTATCCTTTGTGGGTGAGATTAAGGAGCAATCGAGGTGAATATATTGGTTGTGAGTTGGAGCCGTTTGGATTGATTGTTTGTTAGATAAAGGTAATGTGAAATTGAGCCCCAAAAACAATGTTTTGGCTACCCTTGAAGCAATCTTCCACAACACTTGTAAGCACTTGTTCCATTCAGAATTTATAGATAGCTAGCTTGAGAGAAAGTTTACTTGCCTCCTTTGTCGATCCCGAGTTTTTCTGTACCTTGAATAGTCTTCTTGTTCAAGTGTCAATTTCAAGATCGCTGGAATGTTTTATTTAACGGGCAATTATTATTGAAGTACTAAAGAATGAGAAAGCTAATGAATTGTCTACAAAATGGGTGGAGGGTTTTGTTTAGAAAATAGGGATTGGAAATGTGTTATTTGAATGTTATTTTTTGTGGTGGGGTCGGATGGGTGGGGTGGGAAAGAAGATAGAGTTTTGAGAGGAGTGTGGGGTAGAAGGTGTGATTGATAAAGAAAATAAAAATTTAGGATTCTGGAGGTACAAATAAAAGTTTTGGGTATAACATAAAAAAAAATACTTGCAATTATTCCTTTTTAATTGCCTCCATTTTTACTATTTTTTTTTACGCTTAACTTAATGAAATTAGATGGTATGAAGGTGAATAACACTTCAAAGGGTTTTCCGCACCTTAAATGTTATCTTCCATACCCCAAGTTTCATACAATGATGTTTTCCGCCAATTCCAAAAGGAGGGGGATACTGCACAATGGGTCTATAAGGTGGGGGTATTGCGCCAATAACCTTTTTAAGTGAAGCAACTTAAATGTTTTTTTGGAACTAATTTTGATAGAGAATTATAAGTTATTGAAATGATTTTAATAAAGTAGACTTGATTGGATATTTTTCTAAATTCGGTTCCACCTTGATGCCCTAAATCTTTTATATGTGTATATATACAAATCGTGCAGGGCATATTAGTTTCCACTTTCAATGTTTGTTTTGACTTTAATTGAAAACGATGTTTTATGAATATTACGTTTTTGTTAAAATAAAGTCTAAAAGAATATTAAATGTACAAAATATTTAATGGGGATAATTTTAGGTGGATTAACTTATAGTGATAAATTTTATTTGGTTTTATTATTGTCTAATCCCCTACTTAAAATCTAGATTTTAATTTAAATCAAAGTTAACTATTAATTTTAACCTCATATTTCATGAAATCCACAACTTTTTAACTACATATATCTTTAACTTTTATCAAAATCTACTAAAAATCTAATTTTAGTCCCCACCAAAAAGGGATGCCAAATTAATTTAGAGTGATAGATTTTGTTTCGTTTTATTATTGTCTAATCCCCTATTTGGTAGTGCTTAAAATCTAGATTTTAATTTAATTCAAATTCAATAATTAATTTTAAGTTCGCATTTCATGAGATCCACGACTTTTCAACCACTATATCGTTAACTTTTAAAATCTAATTTTAATCCCTACAAAAAAGGGGGGCCAAATTAATATAAAGTTAAAAAATGTAATATTATTTTTTAAAATTAAATGGATATATAAAATAGTCTAAGAAAATAGCAACTTACATTATATTTCTTTTAGTGTATAAGAAAATAGAAATTTATCTTTTAAAATGAATTGATATGTTGTTCAACTAGTTTCTATAATATTGTATTTGTTTAATATTCGATCCACTTTTTTTTCTTTTCTTTTTTTTTAATCTCATAAAGAGAAAAACATCAAGTGTCTAAAAGTGGAATGTGATTGACAAAATTTCAAAGGTTGCACTAAAATATTGCGACTTATTGAACTTGCACAACTTTGTTAACTCGAACTCTCATATGCCACTAAATATAAAAGAGGACACACGCCGCTTCATTTTCCACATTCGACTTTTTATTTTTCAGTTTAGGGCTTTAGAGGTTTTTTTTTATTCGCTAACTCTTTCATTCGCTGCTAAGTCCCTGTTTGATGGCTATTATTTTGACAAAATGAAGTTTTAAATAATAATTTTTTGAAGAATGTGACTGAAAAATAGGAAATAATTTTGGATTTACGTATAAAATATTTTATTATTTAAATGTTTGGTTAAAAAATAGTATGAAAATTAAAGAATGTGGTTTTAAATGGGGACAAATAGGGGCTTAGCCTTCTCTAGATTTATTCTTCTTTTTTTGCAAAATCTATGTTTTTTAAAAGAGAGGTCATTATGAATCGAACCTTAGCAATATATTTGTGTTCTTCATTTTGTTTTTCATTAAATATTTGTTTGGTTTAACTAAAAAATTTAATTAAAATTTAACAAAAGTTTAGCTAACAAAATTAATTAAAATTTAAATTAAATTCAATAATTGATTTTGACAATATATTTTATGGAACGCATAAATTTAATCAATTTTCAACCATATATTTCATCAAATTTTATCAAAATTTACCAAATTTGATTTTTAATAAAATAAAACAAGGACTGATTTCATTTTTCTCTTGTTTCGTGCGAGATCGAGGATTTGTAACAAATAAATATTGTGTTCATGTATCAACCATTACCATATATGAATAACTTCGACTATATTCAAACATGAATTAATCATTTCTCTCTTTTTTATGTGCAAGCGAGGGTGGGTAACAAATAAATATCGTATTCTTGCATCAACCGTTAGGACATATGGATAACATTGACCACATTTAGACAGGGACTTATTTCCTTTTTCTCATGTGTATGTGTGAGATTGAGGATCTGTAATAAATAAATATTATATTCTTGCATCAACAATTACAGCACAAGGACATCGTATTCTTGCTCAATCATTAAAAATTTAATGTTTAACATAACCAAACGTGGCCTGGTTTACTTTTTCTCTTTTTTCGTGCGAGATTAGGGATTTATAAAAAATAAATATCTTATTCCTACATTAAACGATGTATGAATAACTTTCACTAGCTACATACAAAGAAAGACTGGTTTTCCTTTTTCTCTTGTTCTCGTGCGAGACCAAGGAACTGTAAGAAATAAATATCGTATTGCTACATAAATAGTTACGTCACATGAATATCTTACTCTTGCATCAGCGGCTAAAAAATTGTTTTTTAATCAAATCAAACATGGACTAATTTTCTCTCTTTTTTTAGTGCGAGATTGAGGATATATAACGAATAATATCGTCTTTTTCTTAACAAGTATATAACTGATTTACTTTTTTCTCTTATTTTCGTGCGAGATTGAGGATCCGTAGTAAATATATTATATTCTTGCATCAACAGTAACAACACATGAATATCGTATTCCTCCATCAATCATTAAAAATCTGATGTTTAACATAATCGAATGGGGATTGATTTCCTTTTTCTCTTTTTTCGTGCGAGATTAGGGATTTGTAACAAATATATATCATATTCCTACATCAAACGGTGCATGAATAACGTTGACTACATTCAAACAAGGATTGGTTTCTATATACTCTTGTTTTCGTGCGAGATTGAGGATCCGTAACAAATAAATATCGTAATATTGTATCAATAGTTACAGCACATGAATATCTTATTCTTCCATCAACGGATAAAAATCTGATTTTTAGTCAAATCAAACATGGACTAATTTTCTCTCTTTTCTTCGTGCGAGATTGAGGATATATAGCAAACAATATCAACCTTTTTTAACAAATATATAACTGAGTTCTTTTTTTCTCTTGTTTTCGTGCGATGTTGAGGATCTATAATAAATAAATATTATATTCTGCATCAGCTGCAATGACAAAACAATATTGTATTCATGTATTAATCGTTAAAAATATGATGTTTAACATAATCAAACATTGATTGATTTCATTTTTTTTTTCTTTTTCTATGTGAGATGGGGGATTTATAACAAATAAATATCGAATTCCTATATCAAACGATGTATGAATAACCTTGACTACATTCAAACAAGGACTGGTTTCCTTTTTCTATTGTTTTCGCGCGAGACTAAGGATCCGTAACAAATAAATATCGTATTACTGCATCAATAGTTATGGCACGTGAATATTGTATTCTTGCATCAATGGTTAAAAATCCGATTTTTAGCCAAATCAAACATGGACTAATTTTCTTTCTCTTTTTTCGAGCGAGATTGAGGATATAGGACAATTAATATTGTCTCTTTTTTTTTAACAAATATATAATTGATTTCCTTTTTCTCTTATCTTCGTGTGAGATTGAGGATCTATAATAAATAATTGTTATATTCTTGCACCAACAGTAACGACACAAGAATAGTGTATTCCTCCAATAATCGTTAAAAATCTAATGTTTTTCATGATTAAACAAGGATTGATTTCCTTTTTATCCTTTTTCATGGGGATTTTAACAAATAAATATCGTATTCCTACATCAAACAATGTATGAATAACATTGACTACATTTAAACAAGGACTGATTTCCTTTTTCTCATGTTTTCGTGCAAGACGAGGATTTGTAACAAATAAATATCGTACTATTGCATCAATAGTAATGGCACATATATATTGTATTCTTGCATCAATGGTTAAGAATCTGATTTTTAGCCAAATCAAACATGGACTAATTTTCTTCCGCTTTTTTCCTGCGAGATTGAGGATATATAACAATTAATATTGTCCTTTTTTTTTTACAAATATATAATTGATTTCTTTTTTCTCTTATTTTCGTGCGAGATTAAAGATCTATAATAAATAAATATTATATTCTTGCATCAACGTAATGACGCAAGAATATTGTATTTTAATGTTAAAAATCTGATGTTTATCATTATCAAACAAGGATTGATTTCCTTTTTTTTTTTTTTCGTGTGAGATTGGGGATTTTCACAAATAAATATCGTATTCCTACATCAAATAATGTATGAATAACCTTGACTACATTCAAACAAGGACTGGTTGCTTTTTTCTCATGTTTTCGTGCGAGATTGAGGATCTGTAACAAATAAATATCGTATTACTGCATCAATCGTTACGATACATGAATATCGTATTTTTGCATTAACAATTAAAAATCTGAATGTTAACCAAATCAAACATGGACTAATTTCCTTTCTCTCCTTTTTTTGTCATGCGCGGTTGAGAATATATAACCAATAAATATTGTCTTTCTACAGCAGCCGTCAACGACATTTAAATAACTTTGACTACATTCAATACCATCCATTTTCTACAAAATACTATGATCTTAATCCTAAGTCAAAAAAGCTACACGTCACGTCGGCCCTATACATTACTGGGGGCAGCTGTCCCCCTGTGATGGGGGAAGAGGAGTAGAAGTAAGGTACAGCGTGTTGCTGCTTCATCCTAAGTATTTGCCCTTATCCTCAAATTGGAACCGATAACCAATCTCAATCCTATCCTTCATGATCCCACTGACACACCTCCCTTTCTTACAAAATACCCACTAATTCTCAATTCATCTCAGTTTGATCGAGAAATAGAGCCAGAAGAATACTGAAAACCTTCCACATGCCAACTTTCAACCACCATCTCCACTACATGTACCGCTATGCACCACCACAACCAACTTGCACATTTTTAAGCAAAACCCCGAAAGAAATCCTTTTTATTTTCCTGAAATTCATGTTCGTGGTAGTTACAGTGGCCCTTTCCCTTTTCTTTCTTGGTTTTACTGCAATTATTATCCTTTACTTCCTCATGTTGGCCCATGCCTTGTGGCGCCGCTACAAGCCCGCTGCCACCACCAGCAACAAACTCCCAAACCCCTTACTCGATGTCACATATGCCGCTTCATCATTTCCAAACACCGAAGATTGTGCAATCTGCTTGAAATCTTTCATAGAAGGAGATAAGTGTAGGAGTCCGCAGGCTTGTAAGCATTTGTTTCATTCGGAATGTATGGATTGCTGGCTTGAGAGGAAGTTTACCTGCCCCCTTTGTCGATCCCGGGTTTTTCTGTACCCTGAATTGTCTGCTTGTTCAAGTGTCAATTTTGAAGATCGCTGGACTATGTTTTATTTAACTGTTTATGAAGAGGGCAATTATTATTGAAGTACTGGAGAACGAGAAAGCTAATGAATCGTGGGCAAAAATGGGGTGGAGGGTTTTGTTTAGAGAATGGGGTAACGTTTGTAAGTCTTCAAGGTTTGTTATCTGTTACAAAGTTTTAAAGAAAATAGAATAAGTTTATGAATTTTCTATTGTTTTCCAAAAATTTGTTCGTCTTGAGGACGAATGAAACTGATGAAGATGCCGAATGATTTAACATTCTAAACTGAACGCTGAGAATTTGAGACAATATATAGAAAAATAATCTGTCAAAATTTTATTTAAAAACAATTATATACCAACCCACTAAAGGTCCGCAGCTGCTATTTTGAAAATCAAAACCTAATTGAGATCATAAACTAATTGCACGCTTCTTCTCAAAATAACTAATAAGTCAATACTCTAAACAAAAATAAAATTGAAATAATATTTTCCCGAGGTAGCAACTGAAGATGCAGCACCGCCAGAAAATTCTGGAGAAATTGTAAATGGCAGCCAATTCTAGAAGAAACCAATTTTATATCACCACTGCCAATCTAGATGAATCTGGGAACTTCATTTTTGCCGACATCTCTTAAGAAATTGAAATCAGCAGAAAACGAATTTACACCAGCCAGAACACATCAGCAGAAATGAAATCAGGAAGCAACCAGCAGCAGAAAATTAAAAGATAGACTGCAGTGAATAAAATGAAAATAAAATGATAGATTCAATACGGAAATCACATTGAAGGAACTTGAGAAGGAGAATTTTATTATTTATCAAGCTCAAGTAAAACATGAAGTACATAGCTCTATTTATAGAGTGAATTCCTAACTACATGACAAACTAAAGAAGGATATAGAATAAGGCATGTGCTGGTGAGCTGGAGGAGTTGCTGAATTGTGTGGAAGAAGCTGGAATGGAATCTTCAACTGATGCTGGAACACGTGAACTGATTGAGCTGGTGCTGGATGTGTGATCTGATGAGATGTTGTATTCCAACACTCCCCCCTCAAGATGGAACATCTTGAACTGTGGGGAGAAAAATAGAGATGCAAGAGAAGCTGTTAGAAGAGAAGCCTGGGGTTGAAGATAATTGAATGTCCAGCAGAAAGGCATTCCAGAGAAGAAAAGAAGTAGATCAGATTCTGATCGAAAAACAGCAAAAAAAAACTTTACCGGAAAAAGTAAGCATCCATGACTCAGAAACCGGGCATTTGCTGGAGAAAAACTTCATCAACATTGACGAGTAAAAATGAAAAATGGAAATGC
>CAIGRT010051784.1:0-11312 GCA_903798405.1 Fraxinus platypoda | reverse complement strand
TCCACATGGATAACTATCTGAGTGTGAGGAGTTAATATCTAATGTTCGGTAGTGAAATTGGTCATTTGACTTGAGGTCATCACAGTGCCTTATATGAGGACAATCATACTTTGGTGATGTTGGATGTTGCCCTGCCAATGTTCGCTAATACGGCATCGTTCGGGTGTGTCAAGAATCATATGAAGGTTGTAAATGATAAATAGAGGATTCGTCACTCTTAGATAGTAAGAGATTATGATCTACATTTCATTCAGTTAAGTTGATAATGAAATTCTTGGCCAAGATGTACTCATAAGTCGAAAATGAGTTTTCAACTTATATTGACTTAATAGTGGGACGACAGTTATGATCGATAATTAAGATTGACACATATTCATAGCTCACAATTGATCGGATCATATTGACAAAGGGATTATAGTTTCACGATAAACGAACAAGTTTGGTTTTGTCATACCACGTGACATTTTTCGTCACATTTATTGCCCGACACATTGCTAGATGTCAATCTGGGACAACGAATGTGAATTAGTAATAAATTATAAGGGATATTTTAATTTATCGATTTTGATTAGATCAAAATAATAATTTACGTCGTTAGGTATCGTGATCGTAAATCTAATGGGTCACACAGAAAAGGAGAACCAGAAGAATGAAATTTACCAATTAATTAATTAACAAGTGTTAAACAATTAATTAATTAGGTTGCTTGTTAATAGGGCTGAATTAATTAATTGGATTAATTAATTCATGGACCAAATTTAATTAATTTGATTAATTAAATATTGGACCTGGTTAAGTTTAAGACACGAGCTAGGCCTACTTGGACTTATATTAATAAGCCATTAGGGTTTCAGAAAAAGTGAACATAATATAATTCATATTCTTGCTAGCACAAGAAAAGAGGAACCCTAATTCTTTCATTCTTGTTCCCTGTGTGGATTTCCATTGGAGGCTGGACAATTGGACAGCTATGGATTACAGATCGTGATTATTCATGTTTCAAAATCAGCAAAGGAGTTTACAGAATTTATTAAATGTAAAATTTCTATCACAATTTCTATCTAAACGCAAAGCAAATCCTTGGTTGGAATTGAAAAATAATTTATTTTTCACTGTGCATGTTAAGTAAATTCTCAATAGCTACAACTTTTTTGTTTAATATCGATACATACTGGGGTGCTGATATGGAGTATTCTATGTTAAGCACATACCCCAATCTTTTAGTTCACGCTGCAAAATGTAGATGCCATTGAAGCATCTTCAAATGCTTATGCAAATAAAAAGAGAACTTACGGTACTATAAGTATATAAAAAAAAATCTATATAGAGTCTGCAAGTTTTATGTCCTAGGTTCAATCAATTTTAGACTTAGACACTTTTTAATATGATTGATACATTATTATTTATGGCAAATCGATTATTCAATTAAATTATTATTCTGATCAATTAAACTAATAGAGTCCGTAGATTTAAGTCTCAATAATTTGTTGATTACAAAGAGTTCTAATAGTGATATATAAATTACATATAACTGAATCTTAAATTATTTATAGTCGTAAGTAATAAAGAGATACGAATATCGTTCTTACAAATAGACTAGCACTTGTGGCACTTCTTACTTATGAAGCGAGTAGCTAATCTCACAAACTAAAATGTAGTAACATTTAAATGGACGTGCAGATGTTTTGTTAAGATAACAAAATGTTGGAGACTTATTGCAGAGACTCCACATGGATAATTATCTATTTATGTCATTCAGTAGTAAAATTGGTCCTTGGACTTGAGGTCATCATAGTACCTTATATGGGGATAGTCATATTTTGATGATAGTGGATGTTGCACTATCAAGAATCTCTAATACGGTATCGCTAGGGTATCTCAAGAATCATATAAAGGTTGTGAATGATTAATAAATAATTTGTCATTTTTAGATAATAAGAGATTATGATCTATGTTTCATCTCTTAAGTTGATATCGAAATCATTAACCAATGTGAGTATATAAGTAGAAAAGAGTTTCAATTATTATTGACTTAAAAGAAGGATGAAAGAAATTGATTAATTGAGATTGACACATCTCCACATATCATAATTAATTGAATCATAGTTCCACAATAAGTGAACATGTTTGATTTTGTCATACCATGTGACATTTTTTATCATATGTATTGTCCTGACACATTGATAGATATCAATCGGGAAGCTGAATATGTGAATTAATTAATCTAGATGAATTAACTATAAATCAAAAGGGGGATTTCTAATTTATCTTATTTCTATTAGATCAAAATAACAATTCACTTTATATGATACTGTGATCGGAAGCCTAATGAGCCACATAGAAAAGGCGAGAAATAGAAAAATGATATTAAGAACTAATTAGCTGATAAGTGTGGGACATTTGTAGAATTAATTAATTAGATTGTTTATTAATGAACTTGAGTAATTAAATAACTTATGGGCCGGTTTTGATTAATTTAGATTAATTAATTAATGGGCTGACTTACATTTAATAGGTGGGCCAAACTTACATAAACATCTATTAATAAACTACTAGGGTTTGGTATTTTCACAACTCACATTATACGTTCATATTCTTGCTTGCACAAGAAATGTAAACATAATCTCTCATTCTTGTTCTCTCTTATGGAAGATCATTAGAGGTTGATTATTTTGTTTCTACCATTACCAACAACATAATTTCAATTTCTAGTTTAGACATGAATTGTTTTTCAATTAATGTTAACGATAATTGTTTTTCCTTTTATCTTGATAAGATAATAAAATGACATTTATATTCTAGATACCGAGTCTTTTATTATATTATAGAAAATAAAATGTATAAAAGTGATAACCTAAATCATACTTATCTCTAGCACTTTAGATTATGTCATATAAATGAAAAATGCATTTTCAAATTATATAGAGATGGATATTTGAGATCAACTGATTTTGAATCATTTGATAAATGCAAATCATGCCAACTAGGCAAGATGACCAAACCTCCTTTTGCTGGGAAAGGAGAAAGAGCTACACAATTATTGAGCCCAGTACACACCGGTGTATGTGGACCTATGTCAATTATTGCTAAAGAGAGTTTATCTTATTTCATCAATTTTACATATGATTATGTACACTTAATGCGATTCAAGCCGAAGATCTTGAAAGCTCAAAGAATTTAAGCTAGAAGTAGAAAAATAATTAGGCACCTCGATTAGATTTTAGTGTGAGAATATCTGAAAGGAAATTTTTTAGATTATCTAAAGGAGAATGAGATTCTTTCGCAGTGGACTCCACCACATACATTATAATGCAATGGTGTATCTGAAAGGATTTCACATTATTAGATATGATACGATCAATGATGAGCCATGCAAACCTCTCAAAATCTTTTTGGGGTCATGCATTGAATGTTGTGTACTGTACACTAAATCGTATTACATCTAAATAGGTTGACAACTCCATACCAATTCTAGAATAGCAGAAGGCTTGACTTGTTTGATATAAAAGTTAAAGGTTGTGACGCTTACTTGAAGCGCATTGAATCAGATATAACTAGAGTCTAAATTCGATCAACACATTTGTGGATATCCAATAAAAACGATTGAATATCAATTCCATAATCTCATTGAGAAAAAAAAGTATTTAGTTCAAAACACTCCATCTTTCTAATGAAAGAGTTTATGCTAGGAAAGAGAAGTAGGAGCAAACAAGAACTTGAACATGTTCAAGAATACACAATATCATTGACTATGTAGATAAACCTGAGTCTTTTCCCACAACCACTAAGGGACAAATTCTTGATCAGGAAGTAGAAACTCTCGAGGACATGTCGGCTTCGCATAAGTTAATAGGATCATCGACCTCCTAGAAGGTACGTATTTATGATTACTAATTAGGCATTACTAATGAAGAAGGTACAAATTCACGGTTACTAATCAAGGATGATGAATCTATTAATTATGCAAAAGCAAAGTCAAGTGTTGACTCAAAGAGATGACATGAAGCCATGGAATTCAGATAAGTCGATTTATGTAAACAAAGTTTGGAACTTGGTTAACCCTCCAGAAGGATAAGACCCATAAGTTGTAAACAGGTTTAAAAGAAAAAAGTTCGACATGTATAGAAACATCTATATATACAAAACAAAGCTAGTAACAATTGATTACAAACAAAGATAAGGAGTCGACTTTGATGAAACCTTTTCACCTATAGCCATGTTTAAGTCCATTCGAATCATGTTTGCAATAGTTATATATCATGACTATGAGATATGACAAATGGATGTCGAAAATGCATTCCTTAAGGAAAATTTGCCAGAGGAATTGTACATGACACAACTCAAGAGTTTTGAATCCAAATATTTTAATAAGGTATACAAGCTTGACAAATCCATAACGGATTGAAGTAAGCCTCTAGGAGCTAGAATCTTTGCTTTGATGGGATAATCAGAAAGTTTGATTTTTATTAAAGACAAAGATGAATCGTGTGTTTACGAGAAGACAGCAGGGGCAATGTCATATTTTTAATATTGTATGTAGATGAAATATTATAAATTGGTAACTATACGCCTATGCTTCAATCGCTAAAATCATGTTTGTCAAGTAATCTGTCCATTAAAGATATTAGAAAACTAGCTTATATAATAGGAATCAAGATCTATAGAGATAAATCTAGAAGATTGCTTGATTTATCCCAATCTACATATATGGATACAATCTTAAGAATATTTTATATAGGGAAAATGAACTAAGAGTTCATGGATACACTGATGCTAACTTTCGGTCATACTAGGATGATAACAAATCTCAATCAGGATATGTATTTACTCTCAATAATACAATTAGTTGGAAAGGTTCCAAACTAGAAACAATAGTTTACTCAATAATAGAAGCATAGTACATAGTTATTTTAGAACCATCAAAAGTTTTGGTCTAGATCAAGAAGTTCATTAATGAAGATAGAGTAGTTCCTAGCATTGTTAATCGTATACCTCTATATTGTGATAACAATAGAGCCATCTCGTAAGCGAAGGAAATAAAGTCTCATCAGCTTAGTTTTAGTCTAGATCAGGAAGTTCATTAATGAACATGGAGTATTTCCTAACATTGTTTATCTTATACAGTTGTTTTCAATAACAATGGAGCCATCACATACTTAGAATGAATCCATCAAAAATTCAAACATGTATTAAGGCGGTATCATCTCATCAGAGAGATAATACAAAGAAATGATGGAAAGAGTGAACAAGTTTCCACAAATGATAACATTACAGATCCACTAACAAAGAGTTATCGCTGCATAAATATAATCATCATGTAGACTCTTATGACGTTAGATATGCGAGTGATTGGAGCTAATGCAAGCGGGAGTTTGTAAATATTAGATGCCCTAGGTTCAATCAATTTTAGATATAAACACATTTTAATATGATTGATGTATTATTATTTATGAAAAATCTATTATTTAATGAAATTATTATTCTGACAAATTAAATTAATAGAATCCATAGATTTGTCTTGGTAACTTATGATCACAGGGAATTGTGATTGTTAAATACAAATTACATATAACTGAATCTTAAATTAGTCACGATCGTAATTAATAACAAAGATATGTATATTGTTATTATAGATAGATCAGTACGTGTGACATTTCTTACTTATGAAATGAGTATTTATGACATTTAAATGGACATGTAAATATTTTGTTAAGAGAACAAAGCATTGAAGACCTGTTGTAGGAACTCCACATGGATAACTATCAGATTATCAGTGGTTAATCTTTAACGATTGGAAGAAGAATTGATCCTTCGACTTGAGGTCAAAATAGTACCTTATACGAAACACTCATACTTTTGTGATGTTGAATGTTTATCTTCCAAGAATCGCTAATACGATATCATTCAAGTATGATAAGAATCATATGAAGGATCTGAGTGATCAATAAAAAACTCATCACTCTTAGATAGTAAAAAAATATTATTACATTTTATCCACTTAAGTTGATATTGAAATTCTTGGCCAAGGTGAATACATAAGTTGAAAAGAGTTTCGACGATTAGGACTTAGGAATGAAACGAAATAAATTATCGATTAATCGAGATAGGCACATCTCCATATCTCGTAATTGAATTAATCATATTAACAAAGGGATTGTAGTTCCACGATAAAGGAACAAGTTTTGTTTGTCACTTCAAGTGACATTTTCCCTAACATGTATTGTCTTTATATATTACTAGATGTCAATTAGGGATGACAAATATGAATGAACTAATTTAGGTGAATTAATGATAAATTGTAAGAGGAGTTTTAATTCATCTTATTTTAATTAGATTAAAATAATAATTCACGTCATCCGATATCGTGATCGGGAGCATAATGAAATCTTACACTGAGGACGAGAACTAGAAGAATGATATTTAATTAATTGACTAGTGCGAGACATTTGTAGAATTTATTAATTTGATTGTTTATTAATGGATTTTATCTAATTAATTAATTTAATTAACTTATAAGTCAAGTATAATTAATTAGATTAAGTGAAAATTACATTGGAGTAGGTTTTTTTAAAGACTATAGTTCAAAAATCAAATCTAAGGTTTACTTATCCAAAAATCACGTGATAATTAAACTATTAATATTAATAATATTATTATAAAATTAATTAATCGACCCACCCCCGACCGCCCCACCTCCTCTTCCACCTACCCAAACCTTAAATTATTTCACAAATCTTTGAAGTTGAGGACGAGGATGAGACAAGTAGAGTTGAGGAATAATCTTTCAGTTTGCGTGTTAATTTGAGCAATAATCTAAGACCTTTGTTCGAAAGGGGATGCAAAGAAGTTTGATAATAGGAGAAAAATGGCGGTGGCTTCCACCCTGATGATGCTTCAGAGAAAGGCTGCAACATCGAGGTTTTTTTGTTGAGGTGCAGTACTAGAAAGGATAAGAAGCCTCCTCTACCTATGAATTTTGAGAATTATGTTGGGTATACGGAGAGAAAAGTTGGGGCCAGAAGAGTTAGGAAGACTTAACTTGTGTGCTTTTTTAGTTTCCCTCTCTTTTTTTGTGGATTTTTTAAAAAAATTTGGTAGTTTTGCTTGCTTTTAAGTCTCTCTTATCTTTAGTGGAGTTTTATAGTTTGTGGTGGTTTTGTGATGATTTTTAGAGTAATGTTATTCATCCCCAGTGGGGATGAAAACACAGTTTAGGTGACTTTATAATAAAATAATAATACACATAAATCAAAAACTTTTCAACCACACATCTCCCATCAATCACTATTCTAAAAATTTTATGCCCCCCAAAAATGCCAATTAATGGGGGGCAAACAGGGGCTTAAACATATTTGGAAGTTTAAAATTTTCATTAAATGTATATTTCAATTTCCGGTAAAAACTTCAAATTTCAAATTATAAAAAATGGGCTTTTAAAATCTGTTCTCAAGGTCAATGTGCACTTCTTGACTCTAAACTTTTGAGTTTTTTCAAAAGTACGGATTCTTTCAATAAATTTTTTTTCAGTAATGTTATTCATCCCCAGTGAGGATGAAAACACAGTTTAGGTGACTTTAAATGATAGGTTAAATGAAAGGTGAAATTAAATGACTTATTTAATTTCACCTATCATTTAATGCCACATTAACGCCACGTAAACTGTATTTTCATCCCCAGTGGGGATGAATAGCATTACTCTGATTTTTAAGGTGTTTTATAGTGATTTTTGAGGTGGTGGTTATGGTGGTGGTGCTGACTATGGTCATATGTTTATAGAGTATATGTCAAATATTGTGTTAATATCTAGTGATGGTACTGCTGGTGGTGATAGGTCATAGGTTATTATGTACAGGTCACAAATAAATGTCAATAGGTCATAGATAAAACAGAAATGGTCACAGTTTGCAGGTCACATGTCACACCTCACATGTCACATGTTATATTATATAGGTCGCAGATCAAAATTAACTGGTCACAGATCATATGTCAATTGTATTTGTGCACTAATAACATGTCACAATTCCTATGTTACAGTTCACATATAACAAATCATATTGCATAGGTAACAGATTAATTTTCATAAGTCACCGATCCAAGTGAACTTGTCATAGACCATTGGATCAATATCACATGTAATAGTTTATAGGCCATTGGTCACATATAACAGGTCACGTGTCATAGTTCAAAGGTCACAAGTCAAAAATTCAAGAGAACTGGTCACATGTCATTGATTTCTTCGACCTTAGTTGTTACCGTTGCCTTCAAAAATTCTGATACACAGTGCCGTTAACTTCTAATTTGTGACCTCAATCGTCTAGGGGGTTTCAATTAATCAGATTTCGATGGTGAGAATTGAAGTTATTTGCTCTAACGAGTTCTCCGTAAGTTCTCTCTTTGTTCGATCTTTTGATATACAGTACGTCAACTTCTAATTTGTGACCTCAATAGTTCAGTGGGTATTAATTAACTAGATCTGACGGTGAGAATCGAAGTTATTTGCTCCGATGAGTTCTCTGTAAATTCTATTTTTGTTCGATTTTCTGATACACAGATTCCAATGGTGGGAATCGAAGTTATTTTCTCTGAAAAGTTTTAAGTAGTTTCTCTCTTTGTTCGGTCGTCCTGTTTGGGATGGAAACATATGTAACCGAATGCTTGATTTTAGGAATTAAAATTTAATTATATATATGTATATCATCTAATTTTTGAATTTTTAAACCTTGTTTCTTAAAATGAAATTGAATATAGTAGACACATGATTTATGTATTCTTCCCTTAGATTAATTAACGAGTGGGATGACTTATGTATAATGGGTGGGTCAAGCCCACTTAGATATCTATTAATAAACTACTAGGGTTTAAGTTTTTCATAACTTACATTACATATTTATAATCTTTTTACACAAGAAAGAGAAACCTAATATCTCATTTTTGTTCTCATGTAGATTACAAATTGAGGCTGGATAATTGAACTATGACGTGAAAAGATTGTGGTAGATCAAGATTCATAAGAAGGAGCAAAGATCGTGATTGTTCGTGATCAAAATTCTCAAAGGACTTTGACGAATTTGTTGAAGGTAAAATTCTAATAGCAATTTTTATCTAAACACGAAGATAATCTTGCACGAAATTAAAAAATATTATAAATTTTGCTGTGAATGTATAAATAAATTTCCAACATAGGCCGAATCATATTAGCCTCTGGGACGTGCAGCTCGGATGCACTCTATTTGGCATAAATCAAGTAATCGACATGTACCCAGTTAGGACCAAAAAATGATTAGAAAAAAAAAAAAGGAAAAAAAGAAGAAGACAAAGATGGGATCACAAGCAATATTATTTAATTTTGTCATTGATTTCAATATTATAGTTTTCTTGTTCTTTTAGGCTATTTCTGATGGATTATGAATATTTAGCATGATGTTTTTAGCACACTAACAAACATATTTGAACAAATTTCTCCTGAATTAAATGCTTTTAGAAATATTATGCTCATTAATGTGAATATAATAAGAGCGGTGACCTCAATTAATTGGTGTAGATTATGAGTTCACAGATCATTCAATTATGTAACCTACCACTGGCAAAAAATGTTGAATATTGAGAGATGATGGATGCACTGTATTTGACTGTCATAAAGCTCAAATCCTTACCATTTTGGTATCTATGCTGCATAAAATCTCTTCATAAAGAGAGGGTTTAGAAACTGGGAAGGTTTGATTATAGAGCCCGAGGCAAATCAAAAGTTTGTCCATTGAGATTAAAAAACCTCGACTTGCCAGCATTGAAGAAAAAAAAAAGAAAAAAAGAAAAAAAGAAAAAAAGAGGAATATTTTTATTATTGTAAAGAATAAAACCTAGTTGATTAACCAATTAATCACAATTTTACGGTTTAGGCAAAATATGCACGCCAATCAGACTGAAGCAACTCAACATATTTGCATTTTGTAAATAACAATCTACTGCGGAATTAAGTAAAAAAGAACACATATATGACATGGAAAACTAATCCATTAATCAAGATGCAAAAATACAATAGTCTTGATTTAGCAATTTCGCAAAATTGACTAGAACAATCAAAAGAAAATAAAGAACAACTCCCTTGTTTTCTTATTCCTTTTGACTTGTCAGAGAAGTGGAATTAAACACTCCGGTCTTGACTTTATCGCTATTTCACTATTGTATTAGATCATAACCACCAATTGAATCAAGTAGCCTAATCCTTGAACAGAATTATATCACTAACGCTAGGGTGTGTTCTATTTGAATATGATTGAAGAACACGAGTTTTACTTTAAGATGCTGAGCAGAATCTTCTACAGGTTAGAACTCNTCCTTGAACAGAATTATATCACTAACGCTAGGGTGTGTTCTATTTGAATATGATTGAAGAACACGAGTTTTACTTTAAGATGCTGAGCAGAATCTTCTACAGGTTAGAACTCGATAAAGTAGTTCAAAATGATTTTGAACATCAAGCTGCAAGCTCGCCAGGTGTATGAAAATTTTCTCTCAAAACTTGTTTGATCTTAATGTTCATTGTTAGAATTTGTGTGTGACCCGAATTCCTTGTTGAAGTAATTGAGAAATTCTAATTGAAGTGCACATCAAGAAGAATTCAGTTTGGATGCTATTGGAATCTTATGTCAAGTGAAAATTCTATTTAGGAAGTTCATTGGGAGTTGAAAATTGGTATTGGACTTGAAGAAGAGTTCAGGATGGAGAAAACAATTTGAGAACAAAAATTTTTTTCGAGCAGAATGCCCAGCGCCACCTAACCTATTTTTCTCTTCGTTTTCGGGCGCCTCGACGCTACCTAACCTGTTTCGGGTTTTTCGCGTTTTTCTCTCCTTTTTCGTTTTAGATTCAATTTTTTGGCATCCTACTTCATCAACAACTCTACTAGGAGGATTTTAACGTCCCCTACATATTCCTTATAAATATTGATTCTTCTATACAATTTCATAAGTGTGAGAAAAGANTAAAGACATAATACTAAGGGTCCATTTGATTGCAAATGTGGAAAATGGGTGGAAAGAAAATGAATTCTAGGGAATTGAATTGCCTAGAAATTGTTTTACTGGGAATTGTAATTAATTGTGTTTGATTAGTATAATTTTCCACCTGGAAAATGTTGAAATTTTGGTGTCCGTTTGGTTTTCTTTTTCATGGAAATTATCCATTAAAGTGATAATTTCATTTACCATTGGGTCTAGAATTTGTTTCACTTGCCAAAAAAATTTAAAAAATTTTAATTTTTTTTTTCAAAATTACCATACCGAATACCGTTCGTTTGACTTTGTTTTGTATGA
>CAIGRT010051759.1:0-10995 GCA_903798405.1 Fraxinus platypoda | reverse complement strand
AAAAAAAATGAAAAAAAGAAGCAATTATTCTTGAAAGTAGCTGGCCATGTAGAAGAAATTACAAATTCACAAGGAAACCAAAATAATAAACAAAACAAAAAAGTAAAGAAAAATCCAAATTGTTGAAAATAGAAAGAAAACAAAAGAGAACCCTGTCAAATTCAGTGGGTCCCACTCAACAAAAGAGGTTAGGAGAATGCTGTTTGTACAGCCTTTGTACACAGCTTTGTGCGCAGCCCACTCATATGGGGTGAGCCCCATGCTGTTTGTACACCCTTTGTACGCAGCTTTGTGCACAGCCCACTCACATGGGGTGGGTTGTGCACAAAGTTGTGTACAAAGGCTATAAATGTAGCCCTTCCCAAGAGGTTATGTGTTGCAGACGCGGGCTACACGTGTTTGAGCATAAAAACATTTTCAAGAGACTCTTTTAGCCATAAGATACTCTCTATTTTAAAGAGTCAATTTTTAAAATTATGCTCCAAGAAACTCTTTAAGTTAACATTTTAAAATAGAGATGTGATTACATTCAAAATATTTCAATTTTNAAAAAATGTATAAAGTTCCTATAAATATGTTATAAATGTTTAGTATGCATTATTTTTAATTATTAAATGATTTTTTTGATTGATTAAATATTAAAATAATATTAAAATAAGAAAACGCTATTTTACGCTATTTTACGCAAAAGTCTCGCTATTGCTCGCATAATCCATTGCTTGGCCTCCACGCATCGCCACGCATTACGCTATTTAGAACACTGGTTGGAATACTTGAAAAAGTTTACTTTTTAAATTTTAAATGCTCTCTAAATAAAATAAAATAAAATGTTCTTTCAAAATAGAGAGTTTCTCGACAATGCTCAAATTAAAAAAAAAAAAAATCATTAAATTATTAGTGGGTCAACCCGAAATTCAACGAGGGGTTAGCCCGTTTCCACGAGTCCTGTCAGACCCTGTTCCGACTCTCCAACATTCACCCATCGCCACTAATCCCACCACCAATGGACTTGTGGACCACATAGCTCCTCCACTTTCCCACTTACTTTATGCTAGGTCATGTTTGGCACACAAAAATAATGAGTGAAAATTTTAATTATTTAAAATAAATTTTTTAACAAGTTATTTTACAAGTACTTGAAAATATCCCAAAAAACTGTCCATAAAATTATGGATGTTTTAGTAAAGAATTTTGATGCGAGTCGAGCTTTAGTGGAGATATTTGTAGAACGGTTTTGCTAACGGTACATCAAGA
The DNA here is from genome assembly GCA_903798405.1 of Fraxinus platypoda. Classification (NCBI taxonomy): domain Eukaryota; kingdom Viridiplantae; phylum Streptophyta; class Magnoliopsida; order Lamiales; family Oleaceae; genus Fraxinus; species Fraxinus platypoda. The sequence continues at coordinate 9,741 of CAIGRT010051759.1, read as the reverse complement.
TGTACATATGGGTGTATACCTCCCTCACATGGGGGTGGGACCCGCTTGAATAAAAAAATATTTTATACAAGTGGATCACACCCCATGTGAGGGAGGTGTACACAATTATGTACAATTTTTTATGTACAACTAGAATAATTATTTGTAGAATGCTTCAATAGAAACAGAAAATAACCACGGAAAAGTAAGAAATTTAAAAAGTATATTTGTGAAATAGCTCATTATAATTTATTTTGTACAATACATTTTTCAAAGAAAATACTATTTATATATTTTAAATGTTTTACTCACAACTTTAATCTTTCTCGAATAATTTACTTCCACGTTAAAACGTTTTATATTCAATAATTTAACCTTGAGAAATCTTATTCCATTTAATGATTCATCTGTTATCATATTTGGCTATGGTTAAAAGTAATTTTTTTTTTTTTATCTATTTTATCGACAATATGCAAAGAAACTAAAAAAATTACTTTTGAGAACAATCAAATATTTTATTTCCACTCCTCTTATTCTTCTTATGTACAACCAAACATGGCCTAACACATTCAGATATTTTATTTCCACTTCTCTTGTTCTTCTTATGTATGTACTACCAAACATGGTCTTGCATTGATTCCGAAATCGTATGAAAGTGAAAGGCCAATGCAATAATACTCAAATTGGAACAGTCACAATCCATCCCTATTGACAATATAAGTTCTATAAATAGTAAATACTCATCTTGGATTCATAAAGCTGCAAATTCAAGCAAATTTTCAGCCTCTTCTCTCTCTAATAAAGAAGCTTTTATTTCTTTTCACTATTTCTCTCTCACTAAATCCTATCATGAATCAAGCCTCAAACTCAGATACTATCAAATTTTTATAAGTTATGGAGGCAGTATAGTTCCCCGTTCGACTAAAGGGAATGATGTCATGTTGCGCTATGAGGGTGGTCATACTAGAGTCCTCTCAGTCGATCGGTCCATTTCATTCTTAGGTCAGTTGCTTCTTCCTTTTTTCTGAAATTTGTTTTTTTTTTTTTTTTTGTTATTCAATTTTGATAAATCAAGATAATTTTGGACTTTTATACAGAATTGATGGTGAAATTTGAAGACTTGTGCGGGCATTTGGCGAATCTAAAGTGTATACCGAAACATGATTTGGATGAATTGGTTTCAATCAAATCTGACGAAGAGCTTAAGGTTGGGATAGAAGAGTGTGATACGGGGGAAAAAATCAGAGCCGTGTTGTTTCCTATATCCAAAAAAGAAAATATCTCCTCCATTGTCTCCTATATCGTGATTCGATTTTTCCTCCGGACCCTGCCCTGCGACAAGATATTCCACTGCTGTCGAAAAATAGAAATACCAATGCTATGAAGGGAGGGGTCCTCGGCATTTGTACTTTGTGACTCTATCGAGTTATTTCCATTTTCAGTAACTCAGAAAGAAGGTAGCAGCAGTATTTTATGCCTGCAAATACAAGTTGTACATAAGAGTTTTTCTATTAATCGAAATATTTACTAAATTATAAACTTGTGTTGGAATTATTTCGAAATAGGGATAGTGAAGAAGGATTAGAGTATTTAAAAAACATGTCCTTGAAAAGCAAGACACACCCGAATACTTTTGCATATAGGATACGTTCCATCGAATATAATTAGCATTTAAGTAATATAAAGAGGAAAATTATCAAAAGATACAAAGTAATGTTTAAGTAGAAATGATAAATTTGGGAATAGAAAGAGGAAAATTATCAACAGAATCTCCTAATTATTTTCATTCATTGTGCGCTACTCGTTTCTGTAATTTTTTTTATGAGAATTACAAATTGAGTATAGATTTTTCCTAAATTTTTCCACTGTAATTTGTTTAAAACATGAAGTTTCTATAATACTGTGCTTTCTGTTCATTATTCAATTTTTCAAAGATAAATGTTTTTTTTTTTTTTTTAACATAAGGTTTATGTTTTCAGTTTCGGGGAAATGTATGTTTTGTTTAAAATATTGAGATTATTAGTGGTTTTTTTTGGCTTTGCTTCTAGTGAAACAAATGCTTATGGTAACAATCCATCCCAAATCAAACTCCAAGTTCTTTCAAACCTCTTACACACGTATGTGTGACTATTAAATCTGAATCAGACTCTTCAGTACAGACTCTTTGGTTTGACCCAAGAGTTACAATTCATGCCAAATCACAAACTTCAAGTCCTTTCAAACCTCTTACACATCTATGTGTGACTGTTAAATCTGAATCGGACTTTTTGGTACTGACTCTTTGGTTTGACCCAAGAGTTCTAACACTCATTCTAAACTCTTCAAAATCATAAAGTTTCTTGTTTACACCTTTATCTTTCTTTAGTTCTCACTGTTCACTGGATGCAATTCCGTCATCATGAGTATTGAGCATAACCTTTGGATGGCCAATGGTTTCTTGTACCAGCACCAACTTTTGCTCGACTTTAGAAGGTATCATCGTTTCATGCTTGAGTTGGGGATATTGTTAGATGGAGGGCGAGAGGCAACCTTAGTTTTGAGGATAAATTTAGAGGGATGAATATATAAAAGTAAAGTGGATATATATTTTTTATACGAATGAATTTAATAAGGTTAATATTTGAATAAACGTGGATGAATATAATACTTTTTATAAAATTTAAAATTTTAGTAGGGATAGATATATAAAATTTGTGAATGGAAATAACGGTACCCCAAATTAAATCGTTTATAAGTTCTTCACAAATGAATATAATCATATTTGTAGTGGTTACCATTTGATTATATGACATATTTAATTAGAAACATAAGACGAGTCAAACTACCATTACAGTTTACAACATCTACATAGGATTGGGACGTTAAATTTAGGTATGGAAAGGCGATTTTGAAGTTAAGTGATTACAATAAATCATGATAGAATCACCGAGTAAAAATTATCCAAAAAAATAGAATACTTTTTGTATAATAGTTTCTCACATTTTGCAAATCATATAATAAAATTTCCGAACCGGATTAGAGTTGGATTGTTTAACAAGCAAAGCAACTTCGGTAATGTAAGAATGTGTCAAAATCTTATAAATGTTAGGGGATGTGTAAAAATTGAGGTTAATGGACAGAGGATGGTACTTGAATCATTTTCCATTTTTAGCTTTCATCCTCACAAACTGAGACGTGAATTTTAGTTTCCCACAGTTAGAGAGTCAAAATCCGGTCAAACCGATGAAACTATTCATTCTGCACTTGTACCAAAACTGTCGTGTAGCGCTCAGTATGGTCCGTACTGCACCGCTAGATCATGCCAGAATCAGGACCATTCATTCTGAGCTGATAATCGTAATGATGGCATGCGACTGAAATCTTCTTTTAAGAAAATAAATAAATAATTGACTAAATAATAATGTTAAGCGTACTATTTTCTGCTTTTTTGTCGGCACGCCAAGTCGTAAATGCACGCTTGTGATTTTCAATTTCACGTATTGATCTTACAACTACAACATTTTGATTTTGGGATGTGACGTTGTCTATGAGGCTTGCACGTTTCTAGTCTAGTACAACATATTGGAGAGATAATTCCACTCGATTCGATTGCTAAGACGTATAAAACAGTCCATTTACATGTCTAGGACAATACCAAAACATATATTTTTTTGACATCGTTTGTCATTTGTTATTCGAAGAATTATTAGAATATCTTGTAGTGAGTGATAAAGTCACTTTCTCATGGGTAAAAGTTGACAACAAATGGAAGATGATAAAAAATATTTTTCTTCTTGGTTAAGTTTTTGAATTGGTCAACAAAAACATCTCCACAAATTGAAATCAAATTGGCAATCATGAGCAAAAACTATCGCCTTTGTTGTCTATATATACATGCCTATATAATTCAACATATTATCCCATTTTCTTGGTTAAAAACCATAGAGAAAGAGAGTATTTTTAGAGAGAAAAAAATTAGTGAGGTTTTTCCTAAATATTGTCTTTCCTTTTATTAGAGAGAGTGAATAATTTCTCCTAGTATAAGAAAGGGTATTGTCAATTGTGCTCTTCTTATTAAAGAGAAATTCTTGTAATCCTTTTACTATAGTGAAATCCTTCTACAATCTATCCGTGGTTTGTCCACGTAAAATTTTGGTGTTCATTATTTTTTATTTCTACTTCAGTTGTAATTGTGTGCCCCTATTCACAACGTCCTAACAGTGGTATCAGGCCAGGTTTATAGTCGATTTTTCGTGCTATAGTCAGATCCAGGTAGTAGAAATGAGGCATCTTCAATAATGATGACGAAATATGACGTATACAAGTTCAATGGGAGTAATTTCTCATTAAAAGCAGTTTTGAGAAAAGATAACCGCTTGGCAACAATTGGAGATGGGCCGAGGAGATCACTGACGATAGCAAGTGGAACAAGATGGATAGCAATGCAATTGCTAATTTGCATCTAGCACTAGCCGATGGAGTATTGTCAAGTGTGGCGGAGAAAAAAACAACCAAAGAGATATGGGATACACTGACAAAGTTGTACGAGGCCAAATCGTTACACAACAAAATTTTCTTGAAAAGAAAGTTTTATACCCTTCAGATGATGGAGTCAACTAAGGTAACATATCACATCAACACCCTCAACACTCTATTTTCACAGCTCACATCAATGGGACATAACATAGAGACAGGTGAACGTGCTGAAATTCTACTTCAGAGTCTACCTGATTCGTATGATCAACTCATCATCAATATCACGAACAACATAGAAGTACTCGTCTTCGATGATATTGCAGCTGCGGTTCTTGAAGAAGAAAGTTGACGCAAGAGCAAAGAAGATAGACTGGGAAGCTCACAGCAAGCTGAAGCTTTGACGATGATGAGAGGGGGATCAACAGAACTTGGCCCTAGTGGGAGTCAAAATCAGTATAGATCAAAATCCAGGAGTAAGAAGAATGCCAAGTGTTATTACTGTGGCAAGAAATGACACTTAAAAGGGATTACCGGAGTCTCAAGAAGAATGAAGAAGCCAATGGAAAATGTCATGAGACGTCAAAAGTTCAGAGTTGTGTAGCAAGCACTTCAGAAGATGGTGATATTTTATACAGCGAGGCAACAACAGTTGTTGAAGGCAGAAAATAGTTTTCTGATGTCTGGCTTATGGACTCAGGAGCTACGGGCACATGACACCGAGGAGGGAATGGTTCCATCATTATGAACCTATCTCAGAAGGATCTGTGTTTATGGACAATGATCGAGATCACTGGTATTGGTACCATCAAATTGAAAATGTATGATGGTACAATTCGCACTATCAAGGAGGTACGACATGTGAAGGGCCTGAAGAAAAATCTATTGTCTTTGGGAGAATTAGATAATAGTGGGTGCAAAATCCATATTCAAAATAGGATCGTGAAAATAGTTAAAGGCGTGCTTGTGGTGATGAAAGCGGAAAAGATAGCTACAAATCTGTACAAGCTTAAAGGAGAAACACAATGAGAAGGAGAAGCATCTATCGCATTGACAAGTTCCGTAGAAGAATTAACAATGATGTGACACCATAAACTTGGCCACATGTCGGAACGAGACTTGAAAATTCTCTCAGAAGAAAAGCTTCTTCCAGGGCTAAAAAAGGTTTCATTACCATTTTGTGAGCATTGTGTTACTGGCAAGCAGCATAGATTGAAGTTTAGCAGTTCCACTGCTAGAAGTAAAGCTATCTTGGAGTTGGTTCATTCTGATGTTTGGCAAGCACCAATTTTGTCCTTAGGAGGAGCAAGATACTTTGTATCTTTCATTGATGATTACTCTAGGAGATGTTGGGTGTATCCAATCCAGAGGAAGGCAAACGTATTTCCAGTTTTCAAAATATTTAAAGCGCGAGTGGAGCTTGAATCTGAGAAGAAGATCAAGTGTTTGACGACAGATAATGGAGGGGAATATACCGGTGATGAATTTTATAATTTTTGTCAACAAGAAGGTATCAAGTGACAGTTTACAGTGGCCAAAACAAAATGGAGTAGCAGAGCCGATGAACAAAACCTTGTTAAAACGGACAAGAGCGATGTTGAGAACTGCGGGATAGCCAGTTATTTTGGGCAGAAGCAGTCAAGACCGCATGTTTTGTGATCAATCAGTCACCATCAACCGCAATTGATCTGAAAATGCCAATGGAGATGTGGACTGGTAAGCCAGCTAATTATTCTCACTTACATACATTCGGAAGTCCTATTTATGTTATGTACAACGCCCAAGAAACATCAAAACTGGATCCAAAATTCAGGAAATGTTTTTTCTTAGGGTATGCTGATGGAGTCAAGGGGTACCGCCTGTGGGATCCCACTGCCCGCAAAATGCTAATCAACAGGGATGTTGTATTTGTAAAAGATCAGGTACAAGAAAAAGAAAATGATAGTATTTCAAAAGAGAAACCAGAGACTACTACAGTTCAAGTTGAAAAAAGACAAGAACAAGAAGTTCCAGATTCTTCTAAAGCATCATCAGAGCACGAAGAGCAAGAACAAGCTGAGTTTGCAACTCCACAAGTTCGACGGTCAACTCGGGAGAAAAAAGAACCAGCTTGGCACTCATAGTACACCATGGAGGAAAATGTCGCATATTGTCTACTAACAGAGGACGGAGAGCCGTCAACTTTCCATGAGGCTACAAAAAGCCAAGAAGCTTCTCTGTGGATGATAGCAATGCAAGAAGAAATTGAAGTTCTCCATAAAAATAAAACGTGGGATCTTGTTCCACTATCACAAGAAAGGAAGGCCATAGGGAACAAATGAGTTTACAAGATCAAACGAGATGACAATGACCAAGTTGAGGGGTATCATCCTAGATTGGTGGTGAAAGGATTCGCTCAGAAAGAAGACATAGATTTCAACGAAATATTCATGTGGTTCGACTTACAACTATTCGAGTAGTTTTGGCGATGTTTGCTACATTTGACTTACACCTGGAGCAGTTAGATGTGAAAACTGCATTTCTTCATGGAGAACTTGAAGAAGGGATTTATATGCTCTAACCAGAAGGTTCTGAAGAAAAAGGAAAAGAGAACTTGGTTTGCAGGTTGAACAAATCTCTATACGGTCTCAAACATGCGCCAAAATGTTGGTATAAGAGATTTGATTCATTCATCACGAGCCTTGGATACAACAGACTCAGTTCAGATCCTTGTGATTACTACAAGAGATTTGGTGATGGTAATTTCATTATTTTGCTGTTGTATGTTGACGACATGTTGGTAGCATACCTCAACAAAGATCATATTAAAGAGTTGAAGGCACAATTGGCTAGGGAGTTTGAAATGAAGGACTTAGGACTAGTAAACAAGATTCTAGGGATACAAATTTACCGAGACATGAATAATAGGAAGATATCGCTTTCTTAGAAAAATTATTTGAAGAAAATCTTGTAGCGCTTCAACATGCAAGATTGTAAGCCAATTTCTACCCCTCTTACTATTAATTTCAAGTTATCCTCAAGTATGAGTCCTAGCAATGAAGCAGAAAAGATGGAAATGTCTCGAGTACCGTACACATCAGCAGTGGGTAGCTTAATGTTCGCTATAGTTTGTACAAGATCAGATATTGCACAAGCAGTGGGAGTGGTTAGTCAATACATGGCGAATTCTAGTAAAGAGCATTGGAGTGCTGTAAAGAGGATCCTGAGATATGTCAAGGGTACCTCAAATGTTGCATTATGTTATGGAGGATCAGACTTTACTGTCTGAGGCTATGTTGATTCAGATTATGCAGGTGATCTTGACAAAAGCAAGTCCACCTCAGGTTATGTGTTTTCTTGCTGGAGGAGCTGTAAACTGGGTTTCAAAATTGCAGTCTATCGTGACTACTTCTACGACAGAGGCAGAATATGTCGCAACTACACAAGCTAGCAAAGAGGCAATATAGTTGCAAATGCTACTGGAGGAACTCGGACACGAACAAGAGAAGGTTGCTCTATTTTGTAATAGTCAGAGCGCTTTGCATCTGGCAAAAAATCTAACATTTCATTCAAAGACAAAGCACATACGAGTTCAATATCACTTTGTTCGTGAAAATGTAGAAGAAGGAAGTGTGGATATACAAAAAATCCATACAAAAGACAACCTAACAGATATGTTAACAAAGCCAATTAATAACGACAAATTTATTTGGTGTCGATCCTCCTTAGGCCTAGCAGATACATAAGCAACATTGAGATGACAAGTGTAGATCTGATAGAAGGATTACAAAAGTGACTTTAAGTGGGAAATATGTGGTGATAAAGCCACTTTCTTGTGGGTCAAAGTTGGCAACAAATGGAAGATGATAAGAAGCATTTTTCTTCTTTGTTAAGTTTTTGAATTGGTCAACAAAAACATCTCCACAAATTGAAATCAACTTGGCAACCATGAGTAAAAACCACCGCCTTTGTTGTCTATATATACATGCCTATATAATTCAACATATTATCCCATTTTCTTGACTAAAAATCATAGAAAGAGAGTATTTTTAGAGAGAAAAAAATTAGTGAGGTTTTTCCTAAATATTATCTTTCCTTTTATTAGAGAGAGTGAGTAATTTCTCCTAGTATAGGAGAGGGTATTGTCAATTGTGCTCTCCTTATTAAAGAGAGAAATTCTTGTAATCATTTTGCTATAGTGAAATCCTTCTACAATCTGCCTGTTGTTTGTCCACATAAAATTTTGGTGTTCATTATTTTTCATATGTACTTCAGTTGTAATTGTGTACCCCTTATCACTACGTCCTAACATATCTTTCACACGACAGACGTAACGATTTGTCACATTTATTTTAGTTGAAGTCGCATTTTTCATTTTGTGTGTAAGTATCTACTCTCCATTTCTCGATTTTATATGCGAGCTCGAGAGAATCGCTAAGCAGATCTATTAACATGTGATGCATGCATTATTTGACTACTCACATGTCAATTGTCAATATTATGGGACGTTCTTGTCAATCTTGTTTACTATGTAAATATTATGTTGCCGACACGAAATCGAGGTAGACATCATGCAATTATAAAAATAATATGCAACTTAATGAATGGCCAATAATTCAAATTAAGGGTAACATAAACACAAGTATCCTTATAAAGTATTCTATAAAATATGAACAAGTTAAGTCTAATTAGGTGGTCGTTGTATTATGCACTTAATTTTTGCATCAGTGCATTCAAATTTCAAAACAAACATGCACTCTCTCAATCTCGTGTCATGTCGGTATCTAACCTTAATTTAAGATTATTTTCGTGATGATCTAATTGTCTTGTATTTATATCTTTTCTTTTCTTTTCATTTCGTCATCTGTTTTGACCTACTTTGGAACGAAAATAAAATAATATAAAAACAAAGATATAGGCATTTTTTTTCTGGTTTTGATCGGGCACTACACCGTTTTTCTTGACGGTTGAAGAATATTATTTTAATCTAAGATTAGAGTGGTTCATACTTCATACCGGCCAAATCCCACAAGTATTATTCTACTTGTACATAAAATATTATATCAAGGGTTACATAATGCATTTACACACAACAAAGCCCATCTTGGGACAATGTTCCGGATTATTTTGATGGATTTTTGTGTCCCTAGCTTATGACAAATTTATCGACGGAAGAGATAAAAATGTAATAGAAAAAAAGGAATTATTGACAAATGTGGAGGTGTCGGCGAAGGAATAAACACAGGAATGAAGGTCGTTCAAAAGTCGCTGGCAAAAGATGTATTACAGACTTGGAGGATATATGTTAAAATAACCCAAATACAAATCCAT